>PITA01001868.1:80495-179094 GCA_004023965.1 Spilogale gracilis | reverse complement strand
AGATCCTTCTCTAAAGTTCTTTGTCACCAACCCTCCCATCTTGTTTCTTTCAAGGCCCTAATTGTCAGATTGAACTGCTAATGACTGCCTATGAATTGCCGTAGAACTTCCTGCCATTGTTCCTTCCGTGAAAAGTAGCCAATCAAATCACATTGTCCTTTGTACTTTCCATCCCCACTGCTTTTTATGACCTCCCAACTGTAATGATGAGGCAGTCAACTTTTGACTTGTGTCGCCATATCCTGTGAAACCATCTGAAACCCAGAATCAAATATTTTCTTCTTCAGTTAACTGGTCAGAGGGACTCCCGCAGAAAGTTGTAGATGGGTGGGCAGGAGAGATGGCAATACAGCAGAAGCAGGTGAACTGGTAGTGTGGCTCATGCAGTGGACTTATGCCTTCTGTTCACATGTCTGGAGCCTGATTTAGTCCATGTCACCACCTCCTGATGGTAGGGTGCTGATTTGATACACTTGCTGTATGGCTTGATGGATCACACAACAATCATTTCAGTTGTATTTCAACAACAAGAAGAATCAGTTTCTGCATCTGATGTTTGGCTACAAAAGAAAAGAGATTCTTTTATAGTAGTAGTAGAAATACCCAGGTCCTCTGGCCATCCCTGAACTGAGAGTTTAGACCTTGAGCTTGCCATTTTCTTTAGTTAGAGAAGCCAACCTACTCCATAGTCCTTGAAACTCTGATTCTCATTAGAAGGGTCTATCATGGCAACCAGTGATGGTCAAAGTCCTGTTCTCAGTAGGCTGAATTCTACTATCAGAGGTGATCATTCAAGAACCTGTTTTATCACTTTGTGCCAAAGACCACCAGTATCCCATTGTAATGAGATTATCACTGCCTTCCAACCCAATCAGGTCAGATAACTAATCCAAGACTGTTATCCTTGAGGGCCTATTGCCTGCAACAAATTTGATACTGTACAATGAATCAGTCATGACTCAGTATAGGAAACAGAGACCTCTGTAGGTATCTTCAGCATGAAGAGATGATATACAGAGAGTTTTGTGCTTAAAGATTGGAAAGCTGGAGGAGCATAGGCTTAGTGTCTGGAAATAATTCCCAGAATATCACAGAATTGACCCATTTGGGTAGATACCTCTAACACAGTCAAGCAGTGGTTTGTTGGGGCACTGTTTCTGGAATAATTGAGTTCAGTATTAGCCCACCATTGCTGTGGTCTGGAATCAGGCAGGCCATGTGCTACTGCTGTCTATTGATATCCAGAAAGCTGGTGATTGGGTATTGGAACAATGAGTATGACTTTTGCCATGTCAGCTACACATGCCCCCTCATGCCTCTGACTTTTTTTTCTTGTGGCAACAGTCAAAAGCAAAAGAAGGGTTCTACTTCACTGTCATTTCTCTTACCTTGTGCAAATGCATGTAATTATTGGAAATGATTTAATAGTTAGAATTCTAGCTGCAAGGGAGTCCAGAAAACATCTATAGAGCTTTGTATACTCTGCTATACTGGAAATTACACAAGAAAAAGAGTAAAATAGAGGTTAAGTATTCTAGGACATGACTTCTACCACACAAACTCACAAGGCAATTCATGTTATTATTTCCTTTGTATAGGTAAGAAAACTGAGGCACAGAGGTTAAGTAATTTGCTTATAGTTGCATGACTGGAAAATGATAGAATCAACACTAATAATGTCAGAGTCATAATGTAAGAAAATGACTAAATTATGACACATTTGCTATGTACCAGCATGTGCTACATGCAGAGGATATAGAAAGTAAGGCTAGGTCCCTACCATCAATTAGCTACAGTTCAGTGGGTATGGTGAAATGGAGAGAGCAGATACGCAAATAAGTTAACTGGAGAAAAAATATTAGTGTACATTCATACAGACTTAATGTAGAACTATTAGAGTTTCTGTAAACAAAATGATCTCATTGTTCCCCAGGGCATATCAGTTTTCAGGTCCTCAACCGGATGAACACTCTCAATGTATTCTCAATAACTCTCTTTTTCTGTGTGTAGATCCCAAACCTTGACCTCTTTCTAGAATGGGAGCATTATGTAGCCCTGGGTTCTTTTTTTTCCTCCTTGGAAAAGTCTGATTTCCTAGAAGTATGACTATATCTATAAATTGACAGACTTGGGTTATGTTTGTATTTTTGTGATGCACTACAGCTCTAAGTCAACAAAGAAATATACTTAGTAGTTTGAAAGAAACTTCTAATTAACTAGGGTGAAAGACCTGATGGACAGCTAATTTAATGTCATTTATGGGGAGAGGATGTTAATAAACATACCCTTCTAATTTGAGAAAATAAAGAACAGATTCAGCCTTTTTAAGAGGAAACTAAATCCCCCAACAATGCCAATTACAATTTAATGTCATAAATAGTGCAAAGTCTCACTTTGCGTTATAGGGGCCTCACAGCCATGTGAGGTTTTTCTAAAAGCAGGGACCTGTTTCCTGGTATGCAACTGTTGTCTGCTCAGCATCTAGCCCAGGATGTCCTAGGGTGGATGAGAAAGGATGGCACAGCCTCTGTACAGGACGCTAGGGAATCATTGGAGAAGCCTGTAGAAAGAGCAGCCTTGTCCATCTCTGTTCCACAGGGGCTGAAAGCAGAGATAATGGGCTCAATATTATACTAGAAAACACAGATTGGACCCAGGAGATAACTCTTTGTGGGAAATGAATGAGATAGTGAATCAGATTTCCATCGGGGAGCCGGAGGCCCTTCTGTTCTGGTTGCTTTAAAAAAAATATATTCTGGAGGATGCAAGGATGGGCAGGGAAGTAGCCTAAAGACTTCTTGAAGAACCAGAAGAACCCCTAAGCCACAGGCCTTATAGAGGGTGGAGGGAGGGGTATAGGTAGAGAGGAGGGTCATAGTGATAGGACCTAAGCTCCCAGCTAGTTATGTAGGTGTTATGGCAAGTGGATAGGATCAGAATTCTGGGGTGAGATGTGCAAACTCCTGGAAAGGGTCAAAGTGATGGGATTCTTCCTCTACCTATGTCTCCCTAGGTAGAGGATGGGCTCTGCAAACTGGGCTTCCTAACTCAACACTCTCCTTCTTCAGGTGGAGTCTCTGAAGGATCTGCTCCACAGTCCCTCCGTGCTTGTATGTGCCGGCTATGAGTCTTTCAGACCTACGGCAGTGGAAGATTCTAGAAGATATGGGACTGAAACTTCATCTGGGCAGACTCCAAGAAACAAAACCGGTGAGTTAGTTTTGGAGTTTCCCCAATTTTGTTTGCACTGGATAGTGGTTTCATAGGACTAGGCAGATATCCCTTATAGACAATTTTAAAAACCAGCCTTTCAATTAAAAATATAGCACTTCAAAAAAATAATAATAAAAAAATAAAAATAAATAAAAAATATAGCGCTTCAAGAGCTCTTTTTACATTCAAGCTGCAAGTCCTTTATCATAACAGACATACAATTTGCAAATATTTTTATTACATCTGGATGTTTCATAAGCATTTCAACTTTTATAAAAGTCAGAAACTAAATAAACTGTTCTGAAACCTGAAAAAAAGTAAAAACCTACCTTTTGGCCCCAATTTTTGTGTATCCCAGTTGTTTTGGGTCACCCTTGCCTCTTCTTCTTTCTTATTGCCATCGACCTTAATTGGGTCAATTGAAATTTTGACTGGTGTGTGAGAGAGGGGAGTCTGGTGTTTAAAGAGAACAAGGATTAGGAGATCTTGAATTCTAAGTTTCTACAATCTAAAATAAGCTTTATTAAGGACCATGGTGGGCATGACATTATGGAGGCAATGTGTATCTTTCAAGAGTCATGACTCCCTTAGACAACAATAGAAGCCAAATGCACTAAAACTACTGATAACCACTCCTCTGTCTATTCATCAGTCTATACACCCAACTGTATGTATATCCCTCCAAAAGCCTATTATGATTCAGAGTATAGGCATTGCTATTTAAAAACATATTATTTTAAAGGCATCATTAATTACTGTAGGTTGAAATTTTCAGCAAAATTATTGGAATGGCAATGGGACAATTCGGCGAATAAACAAAATAATATCCAATGTGAAAAGCTGCTAAGAAATGACAATAGCAGTTTTGGTGATAACTGCATGCCAGGTGCTAGAGGTACGAAGACCTATTAGCCATACAGCCCTATTAGCCATACAGCCCTATTAGCCATACAGCCCCTGTTTGGAGGAACTCCCAATCTCATTAGGTGCTTAGAAAAGAGCAGGGCTTGGTGAAACCTTCTGTCTAGACAGGCTCAAGAGGAGGGATCCATTCTTTTGCTAGCCATGGGCTCAGCCTCCATTGGGCTTTTCCTCTTGCAAAGCATGAGGAGATGAAATGAGAAGGTGCTTAGTGCTTTATTCTTACTTGGGATCACTTCTTTCTTCCGTCAGTGGTTCCCTTTTCTTCTCTTTTTCACAGATAAGGTGCAGGCTCGACTATCAGGACTTGCTACTGTGTGTCAAGTCCCTTCCTTGCAATCATTTATCAACCCCAAAGCTTGATGAGTGTTAGGATGATAAATCACCACTAATAATTGCAAAGCATTTTACAGTTTACAATCAGGGGCCTATGCAGCAATCTATTGATTTTGCATCCTGTGTTGGGGGTGAGCATGAGCTGGGCCCCGAGTTAGCTCTGGGCACTGCTGCTCTGCCTACCAACTCTGTTGTCTATCGAGAACATACTTTGTGCTAGCAACTCTGCAGAAAGTTTTATATGCATTGCCCAGCATCATCAAAACAAACCTACTATTATTATTTTACAACTCAGTAAAGAGGTTCTGCCAAAAACCACAGAGCAAGGAAGTAGCAGAGCTGAGACTGAATTCAGACTTTAAGTTCATCTCAAAGCTGGTTCACAAATTGCAGACTGGATATTCATTCTAGAAAGCTTTGTCCTTACTTTGTGATTTTGGGGGTGGCAGGGGTGTTTCAGTGATGAAAGATTCATGATTAGCTTTTGTTCTCTGACCCTGAAGTTCCCCCTAGTAGCTCACTGTCTCTCTTCTTTTCTATCATTTTCATTGTGTGCCAGGAAGCTGGGGGCCAAAGGCCAAGCAGAGTGTGATCCACTCAAGGTCCAGGCCGGGCGGCCGGCCACAGCGGTTTTCCTTGCTGTCAGAGAGGTCTGGTGCCAGCGACCCTCCGGTGTCCCTGTATCACGCTCAGATGGGCCCTGCTCATGACGGACACCCTCAGGACATGTCTGGCCAACTTGGCCCGTTGGTGGCCAGTGACGATGTTGAGAAAAAGGTCCGCATGAATGAGGACGGCAGCCTGTCTGTAGAGATGAAAGTCCGTTTCCACCTACTTGGCGAGGACGCACTCCTGTGGTCCAGGAGGGTGGGGAGGGCCAGTGCCCTCACGGCAGCCAGTGAGGAGGTCCCTGTCCTGGGGGAGGCGGACTCCCTCCACTGCGTGTGGGAGGACCACCCGGGGGACTCCTCAGAACCTGGGGCACAGGGACGGGGACCCTGTGAGGCAAGATGTGAAGAGGCCCTTGGCCAAGGCCAGCGGCAGCCAGGGTCCAGGTATGAGATCTGGATGAACCCTCTGTACTCCACCCAGGGAGAGGGGAAGGCCTCTTGGAGGAGACCCAAGCTGACCCAACACTCCCACCCCAGGAGGCCCTGTAGCCATGGGCTCAGCAGCAGGAAAAGAAGCAGCAAGGACAGTGTCAGCCCCGCCTCCAGTGAGAGAGCCCCCAAGGACACCGAACCAAACTCCTCCTGCTGCTCCAGGTCTCCGGAGGGCAGCCTGGGCAGCTGCGACCTATATCCGGCCTCGAGGGCTGCCTCCCAGAGGGCAGCAGGCTGGGAAGCTAGCCGCCCATCCAGGACTAGTGAGGGCCCAGGTCCTCAGGGAGCAGCGCAGGGCAGTGGGGAGCACCCTAGCTGCCGGAAGCGCCGGACCCGAGGCACAGCAGGTGTTCTTTCTGACTCCTCAGGGTGTGCTGGTTCTCACGGCGAGTCTAGTGAAAGGGGTGAGCAGCACCAGGGCTGCCCGAGCAAGACGAGGGCTATGACTACTTCCCGGACAAAGGCCACTCGGGAGGAAGGCCCCAGGCCTCCCACAGTGAGTCCCTTGTCTTTGAGGAATGAGGACTCCCGGGCAGAGGAGAATGGACAGGGTACCAGGCACTCCCAGGCTAAGGGTAGGTCTGGGGTGAGACTGTCCCCGGCTCCAGGTCATTCTGTCTCTGGGGACACTGCACAAGGCCGTTCTCCACCTGCCTGCTCCCCACTCCCAGGCAGGAGAAGAAAGCAAGAGGGCAGAGCCAGTACTGTGTCCTCATCCAGTGTTTCTGGTCTCAGCCGAGGGGCTCAGACAGGCCGCACCAGGCAGCACCACACCCGAAGGCATATCCACCGCCCACCCGACTCCCCTGTGCCCAGGCAAGTGCCGGGCCCTCCCAGCAGAAGCAGGGCCTGCCCAAGTGGCCCAGTGCCACCTCTTTCGGCAAGCTCACCCCATACCAGGAACTGGGCTTCCCAGGACACAAGGTCACCGTCCTCTGCCTCGCTTCATTCCCAGTATGCACAGGGGGTCAGCAGTGCTCTCATTACCTCTGTGAGCAACTCTGACCGCGCTTCCAATTTCTACCCCCCATACTCTCCCTCTGCTGAGGCTGAAGGGGACCTTGAGTTCAGGGCATGCTCATCAGCTCCCACACCTTCCAATACATCAAACTCTTTGAGCAACCAACCTGATCAGCTGGACAAAAAAGCAGGGAGAAGCATTCCCAAGCCTTCCTGGCCTTTAGTTCTGCCAGTTGGAGAGCCCGAGGGAGGGATGCCAGGAGCCCATCGAGGCTGCACCTGCTCACTAGGCAGCACATCCATGTTCCACGGGACCCCCGGTGATAAGACTCCCACCCTGCAGACCTCCCAGGCATTGGGCAGCCTGGGGCCCTTCTCTGAGGTCTCCTTGGTATGCAGCAGATACTGTCCCACTCCTCCAAGGACATGGCCTTTTGTTAAGAAACACCCTTCTTGTAACAGCAGCCCCAGGGCTGACTGGGGGCCTGGTGGGGAAGAGCTGGGGGAGGGAAAGCTTGATGCACGGTGCTCCCGGCCCCCTGGCTCTCAGTCAGGGGCCATGGGGAAAGCAGTCAAAGTCCCGAGAAGGGGCAGCTCCAGCTGTGGCCCCAGGTCTGAGAGAATATACCAAGGGAAGAAGGCTGCTGGTGGAGGGAAAAGCCTAGAGCGGCAAGAGAAAGATGGCGGAGTGGTGCTGGGTGCTCTGCCCCAAGCCTCACCAGACGCCGTGGTCTGTGAATGGCTGAGCAATATCCCAGAGGAGCCCATACCCATGAGATGTGAGATGGTGGGTGAGGGCACAGAGGTGGCAGGGGATGACCCAGAAGGGCCCAAAGAGGACCCTGTCGACAAACATTCCCCAGAATGTCTAGGGGAGCCAACACACGTCAAACAACTGTCGCATGAAGGGGCTGCCTGTGAGAAAGCAGAGCTAGATGGAGCCCTCCCAGTGACTGGAGATGCTGATCCCAAGTCAGGAGAGGGTCTTCCTTGTAGTGGAGTTTCAGAAGGCCCCAGGGAGGCTGGATCAGGAAGGGGCATGGCACTGGACTGTGGTATGGGCCAGTGTGTGCTACCGCACAAGGTCTCTGCCTCTGTACAGATCATGAAGGTGCTGATGGGCTCCAAGCAGGGCCGGCCCAGCAGCCTGCCCGAGATGTCCAGCACCGCAGGCAGGAGGCTCAGCTGCTCTGCCCAGGCCCTTATCACCTGTCTTGCTGGGCTCCACTTCTTTGATGAAGACCTTGGGTCTCCCACTGGCAAACTGAGGTTCCTAGATTCTCCTCAGTACCAGGAGCTCCTGAGCACCTTCCAGGCCCTGTGGCCGGGGTGTGGCCTCAGACGAGGTAAGCTGGACTTGGGCCTCTGGGAGCTTGGCAGGTGCCAGCCTCTGCCAGGCCTCGGGTCTGATGTCATGACTGAAGACTTCACGCCAACGTCCTCATCTGGTGTGGATGTCGGCAGTGGCTCTGGAGGCTCAGGGGAGTGCAGTGGACCCTGTGCCGTGGAGTGCACCCTGGTCCCTGAGAAGATAGAATTGCCCTTGAAAATCTCCTCCCAGAGATCTGATTCTAGAACCTCTGAGAACCAAGAGGATCCAGGAAATCAACAGCTGAGTGGTTCCACGGCCTCTTCAAGCTCCCAAGCATGGGCTTGTGACAGCAGAAAAAATGAGGCAGAGGGAAGCAGTGGGGGGCAGGTTTGGGGCAGTAATCTGGACCAAGTAGTTGAGAACACAGTGCAAGAAGAAGAGGTACTGCTAGAGAAAGTTGGAGAAGAAAAAGAAATAGCATTGCAAGGAGAGGCTGTCCAGAGATTCCCAGAAGAGGGAAGAGTCATAGGACAAGAACTGTCAGAGGCCAGCTCTCAGGATGGGGAGAGTGCACAGGGAGATAAGAGTGTGCAGGAAGAGGAAGCAGGGAGAGACCCTGCCTCTACTCTACTTTGCCCTCTGGGGAAAAGGGAGAAACTCACAGAGCTCCCTAGGAGCCTCAGTGAGAGAGATCCAAATGCCAGTGGCCCCCAGATGGAGTCTGGTCTGGAGATGCTGCCCAAAGCAGCTGAGCCATGCCAGGCACAAACCCAGGCCAAGCATCCCCAGGGGTGTGGGGAGAGGAGCTCTTCCCCCGCCCGCAGAGTGTCTCCGGACCCTGACCTCTTCTGGGTGTCCAGGTTGCTGGAGAAGATGGAGAAGGCCTTCATGGCCCACCTTGCCAGCGCCACAGCGGAGCTCCGAGCCCGCTGGAGTCTGCAGAACGACAGGCTGCTGGACCAGATGGTAGCAGAGCTGCAGCAGGACATGGACCTGAGGCTCCGAGAGAGCACTGAGAAGGAGCTCCGGAAGATCCAGAGCCGGGCAGGGAGGAAGACGCAGGAGCTAGCCCGGGATGCCCTCCGGTGGGAGAGGTCCCTGCAGACAGAGCAGCGCAGAAGCCGCCTCCAAGGCCTGAGGCACCTCCTGGCCTTCTCCGGGCCTAGCTTCTTCCCCTTGGAGGATGCGCCCACCCCCAGAGGAGGAGCCCTCTGCACGTGGCTGGGTGGGGAGGCTGAGGAGGAGGAGTTTTGTCCCTGTGAGGCCTGCATGAGGAAGAAAGTGATCCCCAGAACCCCGAAGGACACCACGGGGGCATCCAGGGCACCCATCAAAAAGGCCTTCGACCTGCAGAATATTCTGCAGAAAAAGAAAGGGGGGTGTGCTAGTGGGCAGGCTGCAGAGGCGGCCCCTGAGAAAAGAGGGATAGAGCTGCTTCAGGGAGACACCTTGGAGACAGGGACTATCCAGGTATCCAATGGAGGCCTGGAGCTAGGGTTAGACCAGGACCCTGGGCCAGAGGAAAGGGGTAGGGGTGAGCGCAGCCAGACTGTTGGCAGAGATGGAAACCCCCGAGGGGGAGAGAAGGAAGCAGCCACTCGGAAGAGAGAAGGGAGCGCAGATGCTGGGCAAGGCAGTGTCCCAGAGAGAGCAGGTGGGGAGGAGCAGGTCTCCGATGGGAAGGAAGAAAACACAGAGGAGGGCTCTGGGGCTGATGCCAGCTTGGAAGATGAAGCTTCGGAAGGAGGTGACTCAAGTCTAGGAGGACAGGATGATGGTGTCAAAACTGCAGAGGCCCAGGGAGCTGAAGGAGAGGGGCAGCCAGAGTCAGGGGGAGAAAACCAAGGGGAGAAAGAAGGTAGCCTGCAGGTTGGCTCGGGACAGGCTCAGCCGGGTGTGACTTCTGGAAACAGCAGCCCAGATCAAGAGGGGAAGCCAGCACTGCCCCCGACCCCAGGTGGAGACAGCCCCTGCCAAAGGTCAGGTTGGAAAGCAGGCCTCACCTCCTCCAATATATCATCTCTGGGAAACTGTTCTCAGCTCTCTCAGAAAGGCTCTGAGGAAAAGCCTTTGAACAGAGACATGAAGAGCATCGAAGAGGAGTCCAAGGGAGTCCCTGGTCCAGAGAGGAAAGTCACAGGCATGTTTGCAGAAATCTCCACTTCTGGGTCAGAGGAGGCCCTCTCGGGCCCGAGGACTCCAGAGCAGGAAACAGGTGAGGCTTCTGGCCTAGAAGCTGAGAAGGTAGTTAAAACTCCTGCTTTCACAGAAATGAGGTTTAAAAACCTCACCATGGACAGGACAGATGGCTTTGGCCAAGATGACTTAGATTTCTAGAGCTCCGGCTGCAAGGCAGTCACGAGTGTGTTTCCATTAACATTTGGCTACACATCTGAGCGTGACTCAGTCCCCGGAGATGTGCAAAGAGCTTGGAGAAAGGTCAGGACTTGCCAAGGACAAAGCCACACCACACTAAACCTGGGTTCTAAATTTTGGAGCTTCCCGGGGCCCCGCGGGGCAATCCCATGCACGGTGTGGAGGAGGGTTATCTCACATCTTCCCTGTTATCCGAGGTCAGCTGGACCCCTCCATTTGCCTGCTGAACCCAAGAGGATGAAACTGACTGCAAATGTTCCGGGAGAGTTTTTGTTTGTGTGTTTGTTTTTTGCTCTCATTCTTTTGCCTATTGATCTCGGTTTACTTTTCTCCTTGGCTTCTCTTGGCATTCACCTCGTTCGACTTTGAGGTGCTTTTTTTCTAATCTTGAATATATTTGGTGACTCTGCAGATGTTGAATACTTGGAAGACACGGATAAATTCAGGTCATTGGACAAAGTTTGTTCTCAGCCCCAAAGTCCAAGCGTATGTCCTTAATTCATATATATGTTCATGAATATACATATTGGTAATGGAAAAAAATTGGGAAAGGCAAAAAAAGCAGGAAGAAGGAAAAGTAGTCATCCATAGTCCCATCACTCAGAGATGACTAACACAGCAGTTGCCTACAGCTCCTTCCCGATTTTTCCTAACAATTTGATAGTTTAACTCATCCTTATACACTTTTTTTATTTAACAATGTAAGAATTTCCCTGACTTATCTCAAAAGCTTCACAAAACTTTTTTTCATAAAAGTATTTTTAACTCAAAAAGTATTTTTTATGCAAATCTAAAACACTTTACTTCGTCATTTCCCTAATGTGGACCATTCAGATGGGTTTCATTATTTTATTTTTTTCTTAACATTTTTCTGCCCGAACTGCAGATGATTTCCCTAGAATAGATTCCCAAGCGCAGAATTACTTAGCCAAAAATATCAGCTTTTTCAAGGCTTTTGATATCGTGCTGCCAAATTGCTTTTCTAAAGGTCTGTACTAATTTACATCACCTGGCCCACCATGCGCTCATCAGTGTTTGGTATGGCCATTAAAAATGCGAACTCTTTCGCTAATTTTACTGGCAAAAAATAATACCTGATTTTAATGTGGTACTACTTTTGATATATTTGATTGCTAGTGAGATTAAAGACTTTCTATGTTTATTAAAAAGCTATTTGCATATACATTTTATGGGTATGCCTTTTGCCCATTTTCAACTGGGATCCCAGTTTTGTTTTGTTTTTATGAATTGATTTATCTGTGCCCTTTATATTTTTTTGTTAATATTCTATCTATCATTTTTGAGATTTAAAAAAAAAAAATGCCCTTTCTCTGCATTTTGGACTGGGCCCTGTCTGAGTAGGGAGCTCCTGATGGGGCAGAATTTCTTTGACTGGTTCTCACCAGCATTCCTGCTCCTACATGACCATTTTGTGTATTTGGAATTATTAAAGTGGAAGCCGATGCTACAAGGACAGGTATTGCCCCTTAGTTGTTGAAATGTAAATAGTAATAATAAAAAATAAGTAAAAATAAAAATAAGTAAAAAAATTCAGAATAAGCAAAAGTTGGGTGTCAGCTGTGTCCTTTCATGCCTGTGGTCACATGTTGTTTCTAAGTGCTGGAGATGTTCTTAATAAAATTTGATGGGTTGTAAAGTTTTCTGTAGTAAAGTTTTCTTTTAAAAAAAAAAAACTTTTTTTAATTTATTTGATTTATTTAGTTGTTTTAGAGAGTGGGGAGGGGGAGAGGGGGCGGGGTGAGCAGGCTCCAGGCTGAGCATGTAGCCTGACTGAGGGCCCGATCCCAGGACCCTGAGATCATGACCTGAGCCAAAATCAAGAGCCAGTTGCTTAATTAACCGAGCCACCCAGACCCCCCTGTGGATGTGATTCTTTAAAGTGTTTACATTAGAAATACGCACGTGCGTGTGCGCGCACACACACACATACACACCCATGCCCTGGTGCCCCAGCCAGAAGCCCTCAGTGGAACAGGCTGTACAGTAAGCTTGGTCTGCATATGGTGACATGCAGTCGTCCAGAACTCGTCACTGTTCGTTAACATGACTCACACACCATGCACTTCTTCTGTGGCTTGAGGTCCCCGATCTTCCCCTAAGAGATGTTCTAACCTTTCTGTTTCCTAATCTGACCTCCCCCAATGCAGAGTCAGTCACTCCTGGCACTCACTGACCTGGCACTTCGTTAAAATGGTGTTGTGCATCTCCAGTCCTGAGAACGCTACAGCCTGGGATTCAGAGTTGCATGATCTATGAGCTCAAGTCCCAGGGCTAGCTCCTTAGTTTCAACTGTGAAAGGACTGTTTTCCTCACTGTGTTGTTGAGAAGTAGATGGGGTAACATATGAAACTTCATTGTACTGATGTTGGGAAAACAGCAATATTTTCATTAGCATTGCTGCGTTTTCAATGTCTGTTATGTGTCAGTGACCATATTACACGTACATATACTTTTCACATGTCTGTGAACTAGGCAAGTCCACACTGTCCCTGTTGTGTCACAAACGAAGTCACCGCTACAGAGAAGACTTCCATAAACTTCTTCGAGCTCACGCAGTTCATTAGAGGCAAAGCCAAGACTTAAACACAGATGTTCCAGAGTCTAAAGTCCCTGTCCTTTTTCCATTGTATCATATTTTCTTCATTTCGATTCAGGCCCCATAAACAAATAACTTAACTTAAGGTGATCAACCCTTTGTTGAATGAACTTACTGCAAAATACTTAAGACTTAGAAAAGTAAAGTAGATGGGATTGGTTTGCTCAGCTGATTGTATTATGTCCTTAGTAATGGTCTACTTATATACAGATATCAGGACCTGGAGATAAGCTGGTTTCATAAAGCTATGAGTTAAGCTGGCAAGTTATGTCTCCGTGGGATTCTCCTTTTAGTTACAAACTCACCTGCCTTAAGCTCCCAAATATTTCTGCCCTTTACCTTTTCAAAGTCGTCGTTAATAGAAAACTCTGTGTTTTCTTCTGAGTTGGAGATAAAGAATTCAGGGCCATCCCTGAAGCTGGAGCTCTTCGTGTTTCCTCCCCAAGCCCTCCTCACTGTAGCCATCATGCTGCTCAGCAGGGCTCAGGCCTCTGATATGTAGCAGCTCCGGGAAAGTGTGGGCATTCCTGTAGTCTTAACCTGAATCCCTGATTCCAAACTCAATCCATTTGTCACTCAAAGCGTTGCCAAAGTCCTTATAACATTTCCAGTCAGGGATTTCTCCTTGAAGTAAGTTGGAGAGAGAAGTGAATAGTAGTGAAAAGAAACCAAGCTCTTCTCCCCATCCTGTTGTCTAGCTGGTGGGGATCAGAGGCTCTAGTTTAAAAGGACCATCTTTCAGTGGCTGAGAACCAAAGACCCCCATGTCCAGGTCCTGTGCTCAGAGATTCTGACTTTATTGGTCGGACTTAGAGCCCCAGCACAGCTATGTTGTCAAACTGTCAGATGTATACACTGTTCCTTTGAGCAGGCTCATCACTGACTTGGTCCAGCTTCCTTTTCCCAGGTGAGAAGACAGACCTATTCTGAAAATGCAATTGCCTAAAGCATACAGTGGGATAAGTGGCCAGGCTGAGACCAGAGACCGTATCTCACCGCAGACTCCTCCTTCCCAGAGCTGAGAGAGGCCCTGCAGAGGTAATGGGATGAGCAGCAAACCCACTGCCTTGGAACCCAGACCTTCGTTCATCTCATTTGCATGCCACCCACCTTCCTCTTCTCCTCAATTCCTTGCATCTGAGTCTGTCCCCGAGACCCAGGATTTATCTCTACAAAAGACCTTGTGAGGTGTCTGGGTTGGGGGGGAGCGGAAGTAACCTGACCTTGGTCTGTGAAACTCTCCAGGTGGGTGCAGCTTGGAAGGGGACGCATTCCGAGAGATTTCCAAACAAATATAGGCCAGGGTTTTCACCTAGAGAACTTCATTCAAGCAGACAGTTCCACTCAGAAAAGTCGGATTCAGTGTGCCTGAGGTGGGACTCAGGAACGTGCATTTCCACAAACCCCTGGAAGAAACCCCGCATACCTGCCTCTCCCCTACTGCCTCGCCAAGTTGTCTCCTGCATTCTGTGGTCAGGCCATCCTAGCAGAACTGGGGTTCCTCAGAGAGGCTGCACACCTCTCCACAGCCTTGCCAGCCTGCCAGCAAACCCCCACCACACAGTTTCCCTGCCCTCCCTCATGATGTGGTCTGCCCAAGGGACAGTGTAGGTCAGCCACAGCAACCTTTCTCTGCTTCCCTCTCTGGAGAATCAGTTAGGGTGGCTAAAGAGAAATCTCCCTCCACTGGTCCTCCCACCCACCACCAGATCCCAGATCCAGGCCCAGCTGACGGTCCGGGGCCCCGGGTGGTCTATGGGTCTCACCTAGGGCAGACACAGACCTCATCAGCAAAGACCCCTAAGCTCATGCCCTCTCACTAACCAAGCTACCCTGGGCAATGAGACCCACACTTGTTTCACGACTACTTCTACTGGAGCCCCCACAGACCTGGCCTCCTGGAGTACTCAGCCCAGGGTCTTCAGCCCTCAGACTGGTGGCTATTCCGAGCGTCTGAGCTGAGGTTTACAGAGCCCTACCCATAGCCTCCTGGATTTTAAGTTTTCAGATTTGTTCACAGGTGATCAAAACCAGGGTGCCCAGTTTGTTAATTAGATGACTGATTAAAGACCCCACAGGTGAGGAGCATCGGCTGCTGGCATGCCTCCCCTACTTTCATCTACAAACCCTCCCATCTCAACTCACCATCCTGCACCACACTCTTGACCCTAAAATCATGGCTAGTGGCACATTTTCCAAACAACATGGTATTTTTTAGTCATCTTCCTGATTGGTAGGGCCCACACTCCTAATGATGCTCCTCTGGCTTATAACAATGTCTCATCCTCATGGTCCCCCAGTAGTGAGCTCTGGCACTTCCTCCATGACCTGCCTGTAAACTTGAAATGCTGAGGTCTCCCCATGTCAGTCCACTGCTCTTCTCTTCTCTTCATCTCGCTGGATGACCTCACTGCTCTTGCTGTTGCTGTTCCTAGTTTTGGGCTGATTACTCCCAAATCCAGGGCTTCAGCTCAGGTACCTCCCTGAACTTCCAGCTTGTGCCTTTTCCTCAGAAGCAACATATGCAGAGTAGAACTCATCTCCTTTCCTCAGCCTGTTCCTTTCCATGCTCAGACTTGGCATGTGTTCATACTAGGCATCATCTCCATCTATCCTAGACTCATCTCTCCCCATCCATGCCCAAAGCACCATCACCATCCATTGTAGACTCATCTCTCCCTCACCAAGGCCATAGCACCACATCCTAGACTCATCTCTCCCCCACCACACCATGGCACCACCACTATCCATCCGAGATTCACCTCTTCTTCCACAAAGTCCATCAAAAGGTGCCCCAGACAGAGCTGAATTTCTAGGGTCTGCCTTGCTCTTGAAGGTATAACTTCCCTCTCTCCCCAAGATAATCTGTGATCTCTTATTGCACTCCTAAGGTATATCAAACAAATATAGGCTTTTATGTACATTCTACACCTTTAATCCTTGCCACAACCCTACAAGGCTGTAATATTGCCATTTGTGGATGAAGAAATAGCTTCAGAAGTGAGTTGCCAAGGACATGTGGCTCATAAATGATGAAGTTGTGATTTGAACCCAAACCTGAGTCTCCCAAGTCTGCATTCTCTCTTCCACACAGCCTAATTCTGAACTCCATGTTCTGAGTGTCCTCTTGCCCCATATCTCCTGGGCTGGGCTTCAAGCTCTGCCACCTTCCCTGGAGCCCCACTGGGGAGGCAGCCATCAGGATGACTACATTTTGCTGGGATACATCTCTGTCCATTACAGTCCTGTCCTTAGTCTGCTAGGATGAACCTTCCAGGTTATCACATCTTGTCCCAGCTGGTGTCTCCCCACCCCAGGGACCACCCTCCTTGTTTGGATCCTTGACATCCCCATTGGCTTGTCACTGATAAGGAATAGGGAGCCTATGTTTTCCCAGCTGTGGGCACCCTTGAAAAAGCATTGAATGTTTTTGTTTGTGACAATGGCTGGGGACACTAGTGAAGTTTGGGGTACAGGGGCCAGGATGCTGAACACCTTGCTACATGTGGGCCAGTCCCTCACAAAGATGGGTGGTCCCACCTCAACCACCATGAGTATCATTATTACTGCATTTTACCATAGAGGGGACTGAAGTTTGAGAGCACCATGGTTTCCCCAGAGGCACAGGGCTAGGAGTGGATGAGTCCTTTTTCTGATTTCTGACTCTTCCCACTCTCTCCCAGAAAGAATGAGATCACTCCTAACATTCCAGCCCAGCTTGGGAGCACCCTACCTTAAGGCAAAGGGGTGAACTGAGTGACCTTTCAAAGCTCCATCAATCACAGTCATCCGGGAAAGGACAAATCCAGGGACAGATACTCATTGGGTACAATGGATGGAATGGTGGGAAGGAGTTGGAGTGATTCATTTTCTTGGAAAAGGCTGAGCCCCACATCCTTTTTTGCTCTGCCCCAGCATGGTGAGCTTTTTCTTGCCCTGTGGGAAACAGGTCCTGACAGGACAGACAGCTCCAGAAAATGTGGGGGACACAGAGGTAAGGAGAAGGCATTATAACTCATTTGTTCTATAATTAAGGAGCAATTCTCTTTCTTCTGCTCTTTAACCTCTGCCATTCAAGCACACCTGACCTTCCCAAATGCATATCAGAATAAAACCCACAAAAAGTTCTGAATTTAAGGGATGGGGGAAGGAGGTAAAACATCTATAAGATAAACTGAGTTTCTCCCCTCCTAGATTCAGGGCTCTTTGTCCCTACTATGAAACTAGATGATATTTAGCTCATCCAGGTCTTGCAGGTGGAGATTATGATTTCTGGATGTGGGTTCATTGCAGTTGGATATCACAAGAGCACTGCAAAGATTCATTATCATAGAGTTTTCCTGCATTACTCAGATCAGCATTTTAGGGCACACTCTCCACTGGGTTGATTGACATTTGTTGGTTCTTTCAACCAACATATGTTGAACAGCTGTTTCATACCAGGCCACGTGCCAGCTGCTGAGGATTCAGAGGTGAAACTGTGCTCCTGATATGTCCCTCTCCCTGTACCTGACTGTGTGGTCCCTCCCCGGGGTTACTGACTAGCAGCACTACCCCCTTGATGGATAAGTGGAATAACAGTGTTTCTTTTCCATGTGCCTACTGGGACAGCAAAAAGAGAAAAACCTAGATGGTGATCGAGAAAACTGGGAGGTTCAACAAGGATGGCTTGTTCAAGAGCAACTATGGCTGCTAAAAGGCCGGGTTGCTTGAGTTAGTTTGACTAGTGGCAGTGGTGTGGATGTTTCCAGGCAGGAAGGATTGGAGCCAGGATGGGGTAAGTTTGCCATGAGCTGAGACTGGGGATCAGGGAACTAAAGTGTGTGGGTGACAGGAAGAATCATGGAGAGTCACATGGCATATGGGGAGTGGTCTGTGGGTAGCGGGTATAGGGCAGAGAGGGAGCTGAGAGTCACAGAGATGCTGCCTAGTTGAGGAGGGAGCTCCGATGACCCCGAGGCCAGTATCACCTGAGAGATGCCTGTTTGGGAAGTTAAAAAGACTCATTATAATGGAGGCGGAAGGGCAAGGAAATTTTGAAACTCCCAGACAGATTTGAAGAAGTAGAATGGAGCTCTGGCCAATATGAAGGCAGGCCTCTCCCCATGCCTTAGGGAGGACCAGGCTTTAGCCCCACAGCTGGCAGCTCAAGTTCAGAAACCCACCCCGCCACCAGGTCCCCAAGACACAGACCAGGAAGGAGTGACTGGGAATCTAAAAGAGGTGTGAGATGCTGTCAAGCTGGGGAGCAGATGATGAGACAGATAAACCAGGACTAGCAGGAACCCTCACACTCCCCAACTTCCTGGACGATGAGGGCCAGTACACCACGAGGGGTGTGGTCTTCTCTAGCCCAGGTGTTTCTGCTGAGGCCATGCACTCTGACCATCAAGATGGCCTCCCTGCTGCACCTGCCATCTACTCCTGGCTCCATACCTAACCAGAACAATGATTCGGGGCACCCGATGCTTGGAGGGCTCAGCCATCCCTTCCTAGCAATGGAAGCCAGGATTTGTGAGGCCCTCCCTGTGGTTAACAGCCACAACAGAGGAGCCAGAACAAGAAAGAATGACTTCCCATCTCACCAGAAACTCTTGGCTTCTGGGACTGCTGACCTCAAACCATTGGAAGACCATTATTGGTTTCCAGTTCTCCGTGTCACCAAAGCATGAGTCTTTCAGACCGGGAGAGCCATGCACCTGCTACATCTTCGCTATGCCATTTATACTTCTGGGTCACCGGAGCTTGTGTGGCCCAGTTGGAAAGATGACAGCACAGAGGTCCAGGGAGTCCTGACAAAAAGTCAACGCAGAATCAGGCCTAGAAACGGGATTCCCTGATTTTGCTCCACAGCCTGAGCCTCAGAATCAGGGCTGTCTCCTCTGCTTGTGTGGGAGGAGTGTGTGGTAGGAAGGGAGGGGGCATCCCAGCCTAATTAGAAGCTGTAGAGGAGCAGGGACATGGGGGGTCGTGCTCACAGATTAGTGCCCCCTCCATAGATCATAGGCACGCCAAGGACATAATAAATAATCTGCCCAAAGGTTTTAAAGGTAAAAATCAGCAAACCATTAATAACATCCCCAGCACCATATATCACGCTGAAATCTTCCCATTATGCTGCTCCCTGAGCCAATTCGCATTTTCTAGGCTGTTTTTTTTTTTTCTTCCCTTTCCAGTACATTCTCCTGCAGCTCTGAAACCCCTCCCCTGCAGGCCTGCTGAGCCTGGGAGGAGGGGAGTGTGAAAACTTTGCAGATTTCTCATTTACCCTGGTTCCTGGTTCTATTCAGGCATGTGGAGGGATGAACAAAGGGGAGGTGTTCCCATTCCTGTCGTGAGACCTTATGTTTCTGCTTCCACTTTTCCCTTTAGTGGATAGGATGGAGCTTACCTACCTGCCCCTCACCCCCAGCTTTAAGAAAGAATAAATAATAACTCCATGGCATCTCTCTCTCAGAGGCAGAGGAGTTTTAATGAATGAATGAATGCAACAGGGTCCCTTTAAATAAGAAAAGTGCTCATGGCTGCGCTTTCTAATCCCTGGTGTCCACAGGCTCTGCAGGAGGCAGCTGGGGGTGGAGGGGGGCAGAGTCATTGTACATGTTTTATAACTTGAGGGTAACCTATGGCATCAAGCAAACCAAGACCTGTGCCTGGGACCTGGGGCAGCACGGGGATAGGGTGACAATGGGGCAGAGAGCTGGGGAAAACCCCCTGAGTCTCCTCCCGGGCAGGAGTGCAAGGCCCAGGCCCAGGCATCAGTGTTTGTCCTCAACCGGGAAGCAGAAGTTAGAAAAGGCCGTCTGTGGCCCTGGCAGCGTGCCACCCTCCAAGAATTCTCTGAAGGGCACGTGGCTTGAGGAGCTCCTAAAACTGCCACCATTAAATGGTTTCCTGGATGTAAGATCTACACTTAAGAAGTCCCTGCCAGCTAACTGTTGCCTCCTAGGAAGTAGGGGGACAGTCCCTGCAGTGTGGGGAATGGGGACAGGGGCTCCTGCCTCAACTCTTCTGTCGTAAACTGGGTGACCTTAGGCCAGCCTTCTCACCCCATCTACAACATTCTGGGCCTGTTTCCTCATTTACAACATTCCTAGAGTCCCTTCCTGCTCCGAACTACCCGGCTGAGTCACCTCCCTGAATTTCTCAGCCAGACCCACACCTACTGGTAGTTCTGCAAAATCTCTTGAGTAGTCCCCATGACCAACAAACACGGGCTGCCTTCAGTCTCCGCTCCTTAAAGCCCAGCACCGTCCTGAGGCTGGTGGGACTTGCCAGGACCAGACCCTCTCAGCCTCCCTCTGCTTCAGGGTTGCCAAGGGGGCATTGGCAGCTCTCGAAGGCCCTGTTGGCAGACCCCTCCTCTGTCGCGCTGACCTTTGTACTTCCAAGACTCTTCAGCTGCCACACTCTGCTTATCAACCGTGTGATCTGGGGCAAGTTAGCAGTGTCTCTGAACCTCTATTGAAATGGGCTCAATAACCAGCTGACAAAGTGTCTGTGCGAGTGAAGTGTTGTAGAAAGTGTGGACATGCCACAGTAAATATTTAATGAATTACTTGTTACTGGGACAGGTTGGAGATTTTATGTCTCGAGAGCATGGGAAGCTGCCTACCACAGGTCAGCCCAGAGAGAGAAAGCATATTCAAACTAGAGGAGAGTAAATTTGGGAAAGTTTCTCAAAAGAGAGAGCATTTGATCAGTGCTTTGAAGAGAGAGCAGGGTTTTAACAAGAGGACTTGGGAGCTGGGGCAGGGGAGATTCCAGGGAAGGGGATAGAAGGGTCAAAAGCCCAGAGGTTTAGGAGGCAGGGAGGGTCCAGCTTGACCAAACACTGGTGCGTGGGGGAGAGGTGGGCACTTGGGCCCAGATACCTGCCTCCGAAAGGCCCAGTCCCTTTCTTTGGGCTCTGCCCCACTGTGGAGGTGTCAATTCTGATGATAGAATGCACCTTGCCAACCAGCTGTCCTGAGAGACTCCAGCTGCCCTCAACCCCCTGTCACCATGATAGACCTTCGCCTCCTTCTCAGGCCTTGATGGATGGCCCCTGTGCTGGATTTCATACATCTCCGTCTTCCCCAGAAGCTGTGACACGAGTAATTGGTGTCACCTCTGTTGATTGTGTGCCAAGTGCTGACAAAACAGTCCCTAACAGGGAGCGCCAGTGTGGGTGAGGGAACTGCGGGGAACTGACCCGGTATGGCCCTCTGAACTCTCTGGGGGTAACCAGAGAGCGGCAGCTGGCCCAGCTGGACTAGTTAGGAGCATATGCAAAGGTATCCTGGCCCCAACCTGGAGAATGTGCTGGAAGCTTTCTAAACTGATGCACCATGGTGTTCGGGATCTATGACTCACCTCCAAGGTCGCAGCTGGTGTCTGACACACACTTCTCCAGTCAGCGCAGTCCGGGCTGCTCAGCTCCCCGGCACTGTGGGTGCCCTCTAGAGGGCCCCCCCAACCTGGTTCCTGCCAGCGAAGCTGCTATCCTTCCCCTATAGGAGGACACACCTGAGGTTCAATGAGTTTCATCTATAAATATAGATGAGAGTGCTGAGCAGGACAGGAGTTGGGAGAGGAGTGGGCTTAGGTGGGTAAAAGCCGGGTAACTTGCTCACGACCAGGGAAACCTTGCATTTGTGCAGGCCCAATCTAGCCGTGCTAGGGCCTTGGCCTTTCTGACCTCCAGAGTGGAGAGGGTAGAGTGGCCTCTCAAATAGCTCAGCTGTCCCAAGAGGGTGGCGGCCCCACCCATGGCACACAGCTTCGCAGAGGGCCGCGCTGAACTGGAACCTCCTACTGCGTGTGATCCGACCCCTAACCAGGGTTCAACCAAGAGAAACAGGGTTAGTTGACAACTGGCTGGGGCCTGGAGAAACATCTACTTCTCTCGATACACTAAAATTTGCCCCTGAACATTTTGCCTTAAAAGGAAGCAGAAACTGGGTCGCCTCGGTGGTTCCGTCATAAAGCGTCTGCCTTCGGCTCAGGTCACCATTCCAGGGTCCTGGGATGGAGTCCCACATTGGACTCCCTGCTCAGCAGGGAGCCTACTTCTCCCTCTGGTTCTCCCCCTGCTTGTGCTCTCTCTCTTCTCTGACAATAAGTAAATAAAATCTCTTTTTTAAAAAATGAAGCAGAAACAGCAGATAGGTGGCCACAGGTGACATCCCACCGTGACCCCCTCTGGGGAGTTTCCTGACTGACCCTGGCTGAGCACCGGGAGAGACTTTGAGCAGCAGGCTCTCCACACAGGGCAAGGTGTCTGGCTCTGAGCTCTCTCGCTGAGGACTTGGGGCGAGAATCGGTCTTTGGTTTTAGTCTCAGAAATAATATTCCGGTGTTTTGTTTTTGCTGGTCCCCAAAGGCCACATGTGACAGGTCATGTTTCTCTCTTGTGGCAACGGCTGCATTCATGGCTCCTCCAGCTGCCTGCGGGGCTTAGCCACCAGCACCGCTGGGACTTAGCCCAGCCCTGGGCTCTATTTTACCTCCCTTCCCTCCCTCCCTTGTGTTCTTTTTATCCTGTTACATTGTTGCATCTTACAGGTTGCTTTAAGGTGGGACCAAGCAATGGACACAGCCTCAGTACTTGTGGTCCGGATTTTATAAAGGGAAGAGGCACCTATTCCTTAAAGCTCATTATTTATCCCCCGGGGCACCTCCTGTGGTCCCGATGCAGCCGAGGGAGGTCTGAGTGTATATTCTCTAGGCATTTGCTCCATCCTTACCTAACGTGCCGTGACCCATAGATAAAGTGGCGGCGTCACTTGAGACATATCAAGAGCAGAGGCAGGCACTCAGCCTCCAAAACATCTTGGTCTGTTTGGCCCATCCCCAGCAAATGTCTATCTGGTCCACCTGACTGCTTGGCTGGTGGGCCTGGAGAACTGGTGTGTGTACCCACCGCTCTGCAAGGGCTGTGGGCTGGTGAAGAGCCCGGCTGCTGTGCATGGGACAGGCAGGAGAGCAGGAGAGGAAGCTGTGGTCATCCTGGGAGCCTCTCTCTCCCTGTCCCAGCCGGATGACACGTGCCCTCCAGCCTCGGGATGTCTGGAAGGCCCCTTCTTGGGTTAATGATTCCTTATCTGCACTTACCGCATCCACAAAGAGAGAGAAAGGGGTCTCTTGAGCGTTGGAGCAATGCCAAGGCTGCCCGCCAGCCCTCCTTCCCAGGGCACTGGGCGCCCCCCTCTCACGGCCCCGCCACAGTGCAGTCTCCAGCTTGGCCCCTGGGACCTGCAGCTCCTTCCTCGATCCCGCCTGACCTGGGAGAGTCCCCCTGGCTGGCTCATTGTCCCACTCCTGCCACTTTTCCTCTGCCGCATTGTTCCCGTTATCAGCATCCTCCACGCTCAGCGGCTGCACAGGAAAGCGTGGCTGCCGCTGGGGCTGCTGCGGAGGCTGGCCATCGGGGCCCAGGTGTCCTGCTGGGGGGGGGCTGCCCCAGAGTCAGCACAGGGCACGTGGCCCTGCTCTCTTTGGGCATCTCAGTCCTCCATTCTTGAGGTCGGGGTAGGAGACCCTGGGTCCAGCAGTGAGATCGGGTGGCATGTGCGGTCTCCACGTCTTTCCAGCAAGATCAATACCCTGCATTAGTCAGAAGCTCATGCCTGTTTCCTTCTTGGCTAAATGCAGGCTTGACTGTGTTGTTGGAAATGAGAGCATGAAGGCACTCTTTTCCCCACAGTTCCTGGGCCCTTTCTGTAGTGAGGGGTTTAGATTAGAGCCGGTCTAATAGAGCAGTTCTTAACCCAGAGTTTTGCAGGAGACAGGGCTGGGGAAAAGGAGAAGAAAGCCTACTTGGGCCTGCACTAGGATAGAATATTCTAGGCATCTCAGGAGAGCTGAGTGGTACTGATTCAGCATGTAGAAAGACTGAACTCCTAATTCAATTTGAATTTCAGGTAAATAAAAACAATTTGTCCCATGCATGATTTGGGGCATAATGATACTAACCAAATTCTTCTTCTTCATCACCTTCTTCTTTTTTTTAAATCTGAAATTCAAATCGATTTGGATATCCTGTATTTTAATAATCTGGTGTTACTTTAGACCGCCTTGTGGGGTCTAGACTGCTGTAGGGCAGTCTTGGGATGTTTAGACAGGATTGGGAAGATGGGCGATGGGGAGTCTTTCTAGATCTGTTGCATTCCCTGAAGTTTCTCTGGAGCATCTTTTCCTACAGAGACCTGTAGGCTGCAGGTGGTCCTCCAGGACACAGGAGCCTCCAACTCTAAAGCCCCCAGAACAGCCCAGGCCAGATGTTCGGGTCCCGGGCTCTCGGCAACCTCCTCAGGTGGGTCCCCCTCATCACGGGGCGTGGCTGCCCAAGCTGAAGTCTGGAGAACTGACCCGGCAATAGAGGTGGACCAAGGGAAGACCCCTAGCCATGGAGCCAACTTTGGTCCCACCTCCAGAGATGTCCCACCCTCTGCCGGCAAATGCGAGATGACAGGATTTCTCCTTCAGGGTCTCTGGGAGAAGTCCCAGAGAAGCCCCAGTTCCAGCGTATCTTCAGTTCTTTATCTGCTCTGGGAGAATCTGAATTGTGACTTTTCTCTGAGAAGAAGTTCACCCACATGAATCTTGGTTGTCAGAAAAGAAAAGTCTTTTTTTCACTCTAGCCAAGCAATAACTTGGAGAGAAGAAACTATGACGTTTACTAATTCTGTCTCACAGAAGGGGTGGACTTGGAAAATTCTAGAAAGAAAAAAGTACACAGCAGTCTGTGAAGTAATGTCTCTCAGTGTGATTAACAGTGGTGGAAACAGGAGGATGGACGACCACGCCGAAGGGACTCACAGCTCCTCTTGCCCCAGATTGCCAGGCCAGGATGCCATTATGCCATTCACCACATCACAAACTCAGTTCTGAAATCACTGGCTTGTATAGTTCACAATTTTGCTGTTCCCTTCTATCGACATGGATAATTAGATGTTTCCTGTGAAACCCCTTCTGTTTTAGCTCAAGACACTTCTGAGTGACCAGAAATCTCAGGACAAAGTTTTCTATGCTACTCAACAGGCCAGTAACACAATTCTTACAGACAATAGCCAATGGAGTATAGTGAGAGGGGTCTATTAACTCCAGACAACAAATAGTTTTACTTCATGTATGGAATACAAGAAATAGACCTTTTTCACCATCAAGATATTTATAAGCTGAATGGAAATGGCATAGTTATTAAGTGTGAGCTATTACAGCTGCAAGAATTTGCTACCTGTATACAGGGCAACCCCAGATTTTGTGGGTTTCTCTTCAGGTTTTCTCTTCAAGAAATAAAATAGGAGATTGTGAGTGTATATAAGGTTCAAAAGTGAATATTTATTTAGAATGAGTAAGTGAATCACAGAAAATTGTCTATTTTTTTAAAAAATATAGACTATTTTTTATAGCAATTTTAGTTTCACAGTAAAATGGAACAAAAGGGGCGCCTGGGTGGCTCAGTCACTAAGCATCTAACTTCAGCTCAGGTCATGATCCCGGAGTCCTGCGATCGAGCCGCCGCATCGGGCTCCCTGCTCAGCAGGAAGCCTGCTTCTCCCTCTCTCACTCCCCCTGCTTGTGTTCCCTCTCTCGCTGTGTTTCTGTCTGTCAAATAAATAAATAAATAAAATCTTAAAAAAAAAGAACAAAAGGTATAGAGATTTCCAACGTCCTTCCTGCCCCCACACAGGCACAGCCTCCACTCTCAACAACTTCTTTAGAGTGATGCATTGTTACAATCAACCAGCTTGCACAGACACATCGTAATTACCCCCAAGTCCATAGTTCTATACCCAGGTTCACTGTCGGCACTGGACTTTCTGTGGATTCGGAGAAATGCATAGTGACATGCATCTATTGTTACTGTTACCATAATCTCACTGTCCTAAACATCCTTTGTGTTTCACCTGCTCAACCCTCTCTACCCCAGATCTCCTGGAAACCACTGATCTTATTACTTTCTCAATAATTTTGTCCAAATAGCATATTTATAAAAGAAAGAAAACCTCAATAAGTATCACAAAACCAGAAAAACAGTCCATACAAGCTTTTGGTTCTGTGTATTTCAAATCTTGGTATGCCCAGGGCTGCAAACCCTGAGGCATGTGCTCACGGAGACAAGACCTCTGTCTTTGCACCTTCATCTCATGGTGCTAGTTGGGTCCCTCGTGTGCGCCTAGAAGCCATTTCCACACCTGGACGGTTAGCAATGATTATTACCCAAAAGTGACTAAATTATGTATATATGTGGTGAAGATGATGGAAGGTAAGTCAGAATGGGGAAAAAAGAACACCCTTAACTAACTTGTGACTAAATTATCTCACTGTCGCAAATCTCATAAAACGCATGGCTGTGTTAAGGTTCTGTGGCTAGAACAGGGGATCCCGAGCCTTAACCATATACAGACCAATGCCAAATCTGAATACAAATAAAGTTAACGTTTTCCGCAGAAACACTGCTAATAGATATTTAAAGAATAACGCTACATAGGTCTGCTTATTTCTGGTGTTCCAAGTTTCTTGGGAGCATTTCTCCCAAGAAGCATAGTCCTGTAAGAGCAATTCTGATTTTTGCATGTTTTACAGAAACTAGGCTTCTGATGTGTAATCCCAGTAAATAATCAAATGCTCCTCCTTTATGGTTTATTGAGATCTAGCTTTATGCCAATCTCTCAGTCAATGTTAGATTTGGTCTGCCAATGTTCAAGTTAGGCCCAATTTGTGCCCCCCCCATACCCTACCCAGCGTCCCATCCCAAGGATGTTAACCTGGTAGCAAATACCGACTAAATGAGAATAATAGAGGGAAGGCATCTTGGGGAAGTGATTCGGTCTGCTGCAATACGAACACAAGGTTCAAAGTCAGTGGAACAGAACGGGAGGAAATGTAACACAATAGATGCAGGCTGGTTTAAGGGTTTCTTGAAAAGGAGGACTGCTGCAACAGGACTAACTCCCAAGTAAGCTCTTTGTGAACTTATGACCTTCTCATCTATGGGGCTAGTTTGGACAAGACAAGAGAACCTGTTAGATGACCACTTTGAGGGCATCAGAATTCTAAGTTTGTCTTGTTAGGACACCTACATGCTTGGATTTTAGGTAAACAATGCCCTCTACTGCTAAACAGCTCTCATGACAGCTCTCCGGTGACAGCTTTCCCAAGGAGGCTCTGTCTCCAGGAGTCCCCAAAAGGGAGAGGAGCAAGGTGGAAATGGTGTTTGATCTATAGGACACCAGGATCCTTCAACCCAAACAGAGGTTTCTGGGTTTCTGTCTCAGATTTAGATTCAAGAATCCAGGTGAGGTTGGACTACAGGGCACCTAGAATTCTATCAGCACCAAGATACAAAAATATTCACAATTGTTTGAATAATTAAAAACAAACAAACACTTTTTCTACCTTTTTGGATGGATGGATTGGCTAGTGTTTATATCTCACTAGATCAGCTCTTCAAAAGCAGAGCAGAAGACTTTGGACATTCAGATCTTATTCTAGGAATCAAGAGTTAAGCACTTCTCTCCTCCCTATTCCTCTGCCCTATCCGCACCACTGGGACCCAATTTTATTTAATTTAAGAGTGGTTAAAATTACTGACTCTTATGCTTTATGTAACTTGAAATATCTCCCCAGGAAACCTGAGTTTCCTTCTTCTCTTTCTTCTTCCTCCTCCACATCCTCCTTCTCTTTCTCTTCCTTCTCTTGCATTTTCTTCTAAAGACATTTGGAAGCTACAACGTAGATGGTGATTTAAAATAACCCAGACTCAATCACTTGAGACAAAGTCCTGTGTCCACATTCTCTTGGTACCTTGGCTTTCTGGGTTGAGTGACCTCCATCCCTTCTTACCTAGGCTTTTGAAGGGAATGTTCACTCTCTTGCTGCCCTTTAACTGTGGCATCCTTCCCTTATACTCTACCATTAACTAGCCACTTGACCTCAACCGTTTGACTTTCTTGACCTCATTCTTCTCTGCTATAAAGAATGAATTGAGCTAGGTCATGTCTACAAAATCTGCCAGCTCCTCTGAGACCCAATAATCCTGCTTCATTTTCCCTCAAGCTTCTGCCAGGCTCTTTCTGGGTAGACTAGTTGCAATCTACTGGAAAAGCCAGAAAAGGGCCCTGGCAGATAGACTATGCAACCTGAGGTACTTACTACTCTCTTGGCAGTTTGCATGCACACTTAACCGCTATGGATGATTTGACAAGCTGTTTCACTAGTTTCATTGGTTACATCAGACAAAATACCTAAAATCATCTGTTTATGAGATTTACGTGTTTAAAGATACCATAAGAGATCCAGGCTCATTCTCCATCTAGAATTGCATCCCAAGGAACAATAACCTCAAAAACCCTTAAAAGGTCAAGTGAGCAGGCTTATCCCACCAGGTATTAGGCTGAGGAGGTCTGTGCCCTCTGGGAATGTCCACACAAGCTCTAAACTCCTGATTTTCTAATGCACCAAGTCTCTGTTCTGAAGGAAGTATCTCTCCATGGAACTCTAGTCTCTTCCAACTGTGGTCCATCTGATTTATTCTCTAAGCTCCTTGGCAGGTGAGATGTGAGGGGAGAGTCTGATAAAATAAAAAATGAATCCATAATATTTAACCAGATGTCTGGGGTGTCGGGGGGGGTAGTGGTTCTTGAAAACTTCCATGAGCATGGGAACCACTCAGAAGATAACAAATAATAGTGACAGACAGAAACAAGGACAAAATGCCTCCCTTTTGATCTTCTATTTCCTCCAGAGGGGTCTTGGCGCCTGGGTTCAATGCCGACTTGAGTGTTTTGTTCTACTGTTTGTGCCTTGATATGAAAACACAAACGCCAACTTCCTTCTGAATGCAAGGCAACTTGAGGAGAACCAGGAGAAGCTCCACAGGAACATGTCTCACTTGTGGTCCCCCACACCCTGACTTTAGTAGGTCTACATCTCAGGAATCTTCATAACCTAATCTATGATGAGGTTCAGGTGGAAAGTGAAAAGCCAGGCTTAATATCCTGTGCATGAGTACACACACACACACGCACACACGCGCGCACACACACACACACACCCACCCCACTCTGACTGTAAATACAGGATTCAGTCTATAAAAGAAACAATAAGAACTAGATTCAATGAGGTTTCCCTGGGCAAATGGAGTGTTTAGGCTTTTGCTGGGATTCTATTGTGTAGACTGGAGTTTCTTAACACAGTAAGACAGCAAGCAGCTTCCTGTTATGGAAACAGCCAAACCCTAACATTCAGAAAGTCAATCTATACAGCAACTGGATAAACAACCAAGATAATGATCAGCCATAATGGGCACAATAGCCAAAATGGGATTGCTTGGAGAAAAGGGGCTGGCATTGGCCCAAGCAATGCAGATGAATACAAGCCATCTC
Organism: Spilogale gracilis; assembly: GCA_004023965.1. Classification (NCBI taxonomy): domain Eukaryota; kingdom Metazoa; phylum Chordata; class Mammalia; order Carnivora; family Mephitidae; genus Spilogale; species Spilogale gracilis. The sequence goes on along the minus strand of PITA01001868.1, from coordinate 149,883 downwards.
CTGCTTAACAATCCCCATTCATTGTGCCCTGGGCTTGTGCACACCACCCCATCCACGGCGGCCGGGAGTGTGCAGGTACAGATCCCAGTGCTATTTATAGGTGGCTTGCTGGGAGCCATGTGTCTGGTTCCCTGGCTGACCTTCCGGTGACCTGGGGCACTGTGCTAGGACAGGTGTCCTGTCTTTGTCAACACTGGGCTTGGTGTCACACTCCGGGTCTTGCCGCTCAAAAAGGTGACCTCCTCCAAGCTGGTCTTGCAATCTGGGTCTTACTTTCCCCATCTGTCAATGGCCATCCTAATAATGGATTCTGACTGCTCTCTTTCCTCTGGGGGCTACATATATGGCATGCCTTTGGTTACAGAAGAAGGGACAGCAGAAATGGCATTGCTTTATAAAGTATCTGAGTGCTGGGCCTGGCCCTTTAGCAGTTGCAGGATTGTGCACAGTGAGACCTGTCTTCCACCCTCCAAACTGCTCTATCACTGAGGACCTCCTGGCCTTCCATGAACCCTTACCCAACACATGTCCATGTTACCCTGCCCCTTCATACAATTAGATGGTGGGAATCATACAATTAACACAGACCATGATTCAGTCCCTTGAACTAGGGAGACTGGGTGACCATCACCTCATGTGTTCTGACCTGCGGCATCCTGGAAGGGCTTGCTGATCTCAAATCTTTCACTTATCACCCAAATGCTGTCTTAAAAGAAGTGCCCACCATTTTACTCACTTCTTTGGGTTAAACTAAAAGTTGAGATGCATTGCAAGTGGGGACACTGTGTCTGGAAAGCCCGTGTCATTGAGGACATAGCCTGGGAAGGAGATGTGGGACCATTGGTGTACCCCATAGCTTTTTGTGTGCCTGAATCTCTTTGTCTGGGGAAAGAGAGCAGATTGGACAGGCTGGGAGGTCGAAGAGTAGCACGAAGCACTGTCAGGGCTCAGGTGGGAGATTCTAGTGTGAGGAGAGACAGAGAAGCCTAGCCTAGGATGATGGGACTCTTGGAATTTTTTAGTGGGATAGAGGGTAGGACAAAAACTGATCAGGAAATTCTGAATTCTAAGAGCAAAGCATTGCAGTGCATATATCCTTATGAAGGACAGGAACTTACTTTTCAGAGTTTGCAAGGATATTAGAGATTATCCCAGAGGGAGGCCGTGACTCACTCAGGTTGCTGAACAGGTGAAATCAAGACTGAGAACCTCGATTTCCCAAGTCCATCCTTCTCACCACACCTCACTGCATCATCCCATAGAGACTGCTATAGTAGCAGATGCCCTATGAGCCTAGAGCTTTTGAAGCCCCATGGGGGAGGCCTGACCAAGGGCCCTGCTCAAGAGTATCTGCCTCAGGGGTCTCCCACTCTCTTGGTACCACCTACCTCTAGGCAGGCAGTAGAGGAGCCCGGCTCCCTGGATGTGCTCTCCCATCTCTGTACAAGAGCAAGAAGAGCAAGGTCTGACAGGGGCCAGAAGGCCCTAACCTGCTCAGCACATCATTCCTGGCAGCTCTGCCTTCCCTATGCCCAGGGAGAGTGGAGATAGTAGCCAAGGCCAACAGATGACCACTTTGAGCCAGAAAGTCTTCAAACCAAGTAATCAATTCTAGAACCCAACAAGCAAAATATTTCCCATTTTTACAGTACTCTATGGTCTATAAAGCTTGTTCATGTCTGTATCCCATTCAATTGTGACAAGTTCCCTATGTATATAGTATCCCATCATCCCATTTTACAAATGAGAATAATGAATGCCCACAAGGCTAAATAACTTCCCTATAACTGTGGATCCAGTGGTGAATTCTATACTCAGAATCCCTTCAGGTCCTTTGACTCAAAACCTGATGCTTATTTCATTAAATCTCCTTGGTCCTGAATCTGCAAAGCTTCTGCTTAAACACTACATGGAATCCCCAATGATGCAGGCATGAGTGTTTATTTGTTTGCCTATATTTATTACAACTGCTAACTTTCAAACTTATATTAGGTACCATTGCTCAACTAATGTGGATTTAGACTGAAGCCTGTGGTTTTATTAATCTAAAGTCCTTCAGAGTAAAATAAAATTCTGTGCTGTCTCTATTACCAAACAAGATGAATTTTGTAGGACCCACTTTGCTCCACATTTCTCCATGGTAGAGAAACCAGATGCCTTCAGTTATATAGAATAATAAAAATGTGGCCTGAGCAAGAGGCCAGAGGAAAAGGAAGCCCCTCTGTGCACATCTCCCTCCCAATCAAGCAGGTTATTTGCTGAACCTTGGCTTTGGACCTCTTACTGACCGCAGTCAGTTCTGTGACTGGGAAGACAGAGCAAGTATATTTGCTGCAGAACTGGGTGTCATGGTCCAATTCTTTCCTTACAGGGCTTCTAGCTGGGACGAGTCCTGGACCTCACACCTGTGTGCTCCTCCTTCCTCTCGTTGATCACAGACCTCAGACTCAAGTTTTCCAACTGGCCTGAGTTTTCTTCCATGGTGCTCAAATTGGGTGTTTAAATCCTGTGTCTCCAAGGGTGTCTGGGTGGCTCAGTTGGTTAAGTGTCTGCCTTCTGCCCAGGTCATGATCCCAGGATCCTGGGATCAAGCCCCTCATCAGGCTCCCTGCTCAACTAGGACCCTGCTTCTCCCTTGCCTGCCATTCCCTTTGCTTGTGCTCTCACCCTCTCTCCATCAAATAAATACATAAAATCTTCAAAAACAAATAAATAAATAAATCCAGTGCCTCCTATGACAGCCACCTAAATGTGTTCATGTGTTTTTCATAATAGCCCTCAGAGGGCATTATTATTATTATTATTATTATTATTATTATTATTATTATGTAGAACAGCCAGTAAAAGCTCATAACGGTGTCATTTTGTATGCTGATTCCATAGCTAAGCAGTGGCCAGAACGGAAGATGAACTCTGGATTGTTGGACTCCAGGTTTGGTGCTCTTTCTAGCACACTATGTGCCCCCATCCTATGGTCCTAGGCTGTAGTCAACATCCTGGTGCTGACTCAAGAAAGCCTCCAGCCCTTCCAGCTCAGTAAGACCTCTAGCCTGTCCTTCTCCTGCTCTGATGGCCTTTGGTACCTACCTCTCAGAATGGCCAGATTGCATATTTCCACGTGAACTTAAGAGACTCCACTTGTTCCCTCTTTATAACCATTCTTTACACATTCTCAGGGGTACAACTTTCAATAACTTTAACTGTCTTGCTCTGCTTTTCTTGGCATCAGTCATGTAGTAGGAGTAATGAGAACAAAATCCCAGCCAGCCAAACTCATGTCGAAGCTACACATACCTGTAGAGAGACATGAAAGAACATGAGACAACCCTGGGGTCTTTATTCATTCTGCCAAGAATGGATCCCCCATTGCAGGTGCTACAAGTGGGATCTCCATCTTCCCAGAAACCAGTATCATGAGCTCACTTCTAACATAGGCCAAGAGATGCAGTGCAGGTGGCTTCATTGTTCTGCAGAGCTTCCATGGTCCCTTATTGCTTTCAGAGTAGAGTCCCACCTTCAGAGAAGGCCTTCATGATTTAGCTCCCCTATGCCCTGTGACTAGCAGTGCTTTTGTCCCCCTCACTCATCTGCATCTGCTCCCTCATGGGCTCTCCCATATTTCTCCATTTCTCCAAATAGTACCTGTCCTTTCAGGCCCAATTCAAATGATGGCTTCTTTGCAAAGTCTTTCTAATGACCTTATTTTGCAAATGAGGACATAGGGGATCAGTAGAATTAGATAATTTGCCCATGTTCACACAACCACCAAATGGGGGAAGACAGATTTTAAGCCAGGCCTGTCAGAATCCATAATCAAGGATCTTTCCACTGAACTCTACCTCCCTGGGGAGAACACATGGGATGACATATTTAGTGCATTGCAAGGATGAGGTATCAAAGCTTTACAGGTTCTGCTGGAAAGCAGGAAGCACAGGATGAGGATAGGGCCATGCCCATGATGGTGTTCAGGCAGTGCCCTGGAGAGAGACCACAATATTGATGACACTAGCTGCCATTTATTGAGATGTAACTCTGTATAATGCTTTTTGCTAAACTTAAATGTGTCATTCCATTTAATTTTTATCCCTGCACAAGTCAGATATTATTATACCATTTCACAAGAAGACTCTGTTTAAGAAAAAAAAAGAAGACTCTGTTTAGAAAGCCCACCTAAGCTAGGAATTTTCCCTACTAGCTTTTGTAACAACTGTGTGAGATATGGTTGGTCACAGTTGGCATAATCATTACAATTTGCATAATTGGGGCTCAAAGAATTCCCAGCCATTGGCCATTATATATGGAAGAGAAGGGTGAGAGCCCAAGCCTGATAACTGTTCCACTGGGGAAATGGGGTCACTTTGCCCCCACTAATGGAGGATGAGATGAAGACCTTCCAGGCAGGAGCCCTGCAGTGACTGGATACACATCAATAACTATGGCTTTTGTATGATTTGAGTGGGGTTCCCACTACTCAATGGAGTAGAGGAAGGAGGTGAAGGTGAGAATGGGTACAGTGCCCATTCAGAGAACAGAGAATTCTGGAGGAAAATCCCATGAGGGGTGACAGGTAAAGACAAGTGTGTGGGCCCAGGAACCGAGACTCTGGTGCGTGGGAGTACAAAGCAGGTTCAAGGAGGCCGGTGGAGAAAGGGACATTCCCTCTGCTGGAAACTTTCTCCAAGTTTTGCTCTTAGGCTTGACATATAAAAGTCAGGGCCTTGACTGGACACTAGCAACCAATCTCAAGCCTCTATTTCCTGGAAAGCAAAGACAAAGATTCCTGGAGAAAGAAAGGGAGTCTTCTCTTTTCACCTTCCTTAGAGCAAGCTCAACTATACCTTAGGCCTGCAAGAAAGTGGAAACTTTGTTGTCAAGGAAACTAGGCTCAGTCTGAGGCCAGCTGAGCACCCCCTGAATAAGGAACCTATTAGGTTGGAGGGGCACCAATAAAGGGAGCAGATAATTTGGTTCAATTCAACACACACACAATTCCACACTGAGCCCGCTTTAGAAACCATAGTGGTTAGAGACTAAAAGAGACCCAGAACAGAAAAAAAAAAAAAAAAAAAAAAAAAAAAAAAGAGACCCAGAACAGGCCCTGGGGTGCTAACTTTCAGGGAGGGCCAGTGAGCCAACCATAGCTGGGCTCAGTTGAATAAAGTCTATCAGGTACTCCACATATGTGTGGCAACCTCAAAAAATATTTACTGAACTAGACTCCTAGGTAGAGAGGTAAGCAAGATGGCGTTCCTCTAACTAAAAGGCTGGGCATCAATGGTGTATATTAAGCCCTAAAAGTAGTTCAACTTCCTTGACTCTTTTGGGCTCAAAAGAACTGAGAAAGCCTCCAGGCATCTGACTTGGGCTTGTCACTGCTTTCAGGGACAATGAAACAAGTCACATGATGCATGAGATGGTTAACACACTAGAAATCTCGAGATCTAGGATGGGTTCTTGCCTCTGTTAGTAGCTGTGTGTCCTGAGCTAGTAACTGAACCTCTTGGGGCTTCCATTTCTGTTAACTACAACTTAGAGATAATGCTAATGATAACAAGGGTTTATTCCTTTGTTTGCCAACTCATTTACTGAGTGCTAACTGGTATCCTTCTGGGCTCTGGAAACAGCAGCACACATGATAAAAAGGACCTGCAGTCATAGAGTTTTCTGTCTGATGAGAAGCAGGAAGTGAAACAATGAAGAAATAATAAACAAGATCCTTTCAGATGGTGATAACCTGATAACTGTTATGGAGAATATGAACAAGGTAGAGAGAAAGAGAAAGAGAGATGGAGGAGTTTTTGAAACTCTGCTGACTTTGTCCTCTACCTTTGCAGGACCCAGAATACCCTTTCACAGCTGTACCATTGGGATGAGTTATTTGCCTACTTATATTACCCCCTGCCTCAGCCAATCCATGTGTTGACATTCTAACCCCCAATAAGATGACATTAGAAGTGGGGGCCTTTGGGAGGTAATGAGGTCATGAGGGTGGAGCTCTCATGATGGGATTAGTGCCCTTATAAGAGACACAAAGGAGTTAGCTGCCTCTCTCTGCTCTCAACTGTGTGAGGACACAGCAAGAAGGCTGTCTGCAACTCAGGAAGTGGTCTCTCACCAGACATAGTCTCTGCTGGCACCGTGATCTCGAATTTCCCAGCCTCCAGAACAGTGAGATATACACTTTATTGTTTAAACTATCAGGTCTATGATAATTGGTTATAGCAGCTCAAATTGACCAAGCCATTTCTGCTGTCTACTGCCCACAAAGGTACAAAAATGGTGGGTTTTTTAAGAAATATTTTATTTATTTATTTGACAGAGAAACACAGTGAGAGAGGGAACACAAGCAGGGGGACTGAGAGAGGGAGAAGCAGGCCTCCCGCCGAGCAGGAAGCCCGATGTGGGACTCGATCCCGGGTCTCCAGGATCATGACCTGAGCCAAAGCAGTCGCTTAGCCAACTGAGCCACTCAGGCTCCCCCAAAATGGTGGTCTTACTGGTGGTCATATTCTTGTCCTCCTTCTAAGGGGATTCCGTGGCTGAATTTTCAGCCCTAGAGTTGGTTGCTATGTTGCTGTTTTGGCCACCTTCCAGCCCTGGCAGCAACTATGAGCCAAGTCAGAGATCAGGTGCAAAACTTCAACACCTGCATGAACCCTAACCCATGGTGACACTAGTTTTCCGTTCTGCTCTATCCTGCATGAAAGCATGAGGATCAGAAGGAAATCCATGACCAACATAGCTGGACCAGAAGTAGGGTTATAAGTTCTAGGAGAGTTCTAGGACCTAAGTTCTAGGACAGTTCTAGGACCAGCACTAGGACCAGTGCTAAGTCCAAGGAGAGCTTAGAGGGGTGGAGGGTGGAGCTGTCTTGGTTTCTACAAATGGAGCTTTCTGGAAAGCTCAGCTTGGAAATTGCAAAACTGCAAGTGATGAGGTTTGTCAGGATAAAGGTTGAAAGAGGGGGTTCCCTGAGGGTAGGAGGGAGACCTGGGACCAGCAGGTATATGGGGGTGGGAAAAGCAAATCAGTGGCTGGCTGTACTACTTGCGGTTTCATACCCGAATCTTGACCTGAAGTGTGGCTCAGATGTGGATGGCTAGAGTGGGTGGGAAAAACCTCCGCTCAGAGAGGCACCTGTCTCCTGCTCTCAATTTTCTCTTCTTCCAGGGATTTCAGACAGTGTCCCACAGGACTAAGGGATGATATCCTAGTAGTCTTCACTGAATAGGCTCCTGGAAGATGCTAGTGGGCCCAAAAAGGTAGGAGACATTGTAGAATCAGTTAACAATAAAATGGGGAAATACAAAAGAACATCTAACTTAATTCCCTCATTTGATGGATGAGGACACTGAGGGCCAGAGGAGAATTTGCTCACCTAGGATCATACAGCTAATAGGTGAATACCTTGTAATTTGATGCAGATTTTTGGCTTCCAGCATGGTGCTCCTTATACTACCCGCACCTCTCATCTGCTTTGCACCTGGTGGTCTTGTGCCCAGCACATATGTATAGACTTAAGGATGGAAAAGGTGATTATAACCGAAATGGTTATCACCAGTTTTGAAGGTCCTGAAGAAGTTCTGAGCCCACCTAGCATCCCAAGGAGTTAAGGGAAGACCAAGACTCTCATGTTTATTATAAGAAAAACTAAAGTCATCCTATCCCAGAGGTGTTTCAGAGACCAGTAGATTTCCCCAGTGTGGACTAAAGTGTTCGACCCACTTAGCATTTTCTGGGTGATGACATTGTGGCAGACAGTGCTTTGCAGACTTAGCTTTCTTGGCGGAGAAAACAAAAGATCTCTCTGCCACTTATTAGTTACGAGATCTCTGACAACTTGCATACCTCTATGAGCCTCAATGCTTACTTGTATATTAATATACACTTCTTTCTTACATCATTTAGTTACTAGACTTAAAAATTCAATATAGGATATGAAAGGTACATAGCTGGGTATTTACTCCAAAGCTATTTCTCTGTGTATCATCAACATCACCACTATCATCATCACCATCACTGCCTGAGGAACCGAAGACATACATTATCTTGGATGTTGTGATGCATACTTTAATTACTAATTATCAAAGGCCTTAGGCGACTGATAAAGATATCAGTCAAACACCTGGACTGTCCATCGTCAGAACTTGCTCTCCAAACAACAGCAACCAGAGGACTTCTCTCCCCCTAGTGGGTTCTCAGTATATGTTTATAGTTTGGCTCACCTACCTGCCTTGAAGATGGAACCAAGAGAGGTTACAAACGGTAGGGTTTGGGGTTCCCAGCTGGAAGTTCTTTGCCATAGTGATATTGCCAGAGAGGAAAAATCCCAGGGAACATGTTCCAGTGACCAAGAAGTCAGCTATCCATGGATTTCAGACAGTGTCCCCCAGGACTAAGAAGCCATGACAAGCTTTCTGGAGGAGGTGCACCTTCCTTCTTGCAGTGGGGTCAGAGCTATGGCTGATCTAAGAGCTCTTGTCTATCCAGTTGGTGTGTGTTGTAAACCATCTACTATGTAAAGAGCTAAGTCATTCATGATATATTCTCTACCCCCAAAGAATAAATCCCCCTCTCCACTTCAGAACAACAGAGCCCCCACCCACCATGGCAGCATGTCTACGAATCTGTCCAATTAAAATGGCTCAAGGGCAGCATTTCCCATCCTGGTGGCTTCCTTGACATTTGGGGACAGGAAGACTGCCTTGGCTGGGCCCCTTACCTGACAGGAGGAGGGTGTGTGTTCTGTGGCCTTCATTGTGTTAGAATACATGACAGGGTGGGTGACTCCTGCACACTCCCCTCAGTCCCTCTTCTTGTACCAGGCTAGCCTCACTCACCTGAGCTCCTGTCTGGTTCAGTTGGGCATTTGAGACTGGAGCCTTCTTTTCCCTTTCAGTTAGAAGCATTCTGTCTCACAATCTGATGTCAGATCACAGAAAGTAGCACTAGATGAGCAGCACATTCCACCCTTCTTGTTTGGAGGCTAAGGAACAGGCTCAGTAAGGGATTGACATGCTCAAGGTCACAGGGCAAGTTAGCAGTAGATTCCAGGGTTGGCTTCCAGGTGCCTGCCTCCAGCTATTCTGATGCACACCTGTGTTGATGTGTCTTAGTCTTTCCTTAAGAATGGGTGGCATCCTCAGAATCTAACCCCAAACCTCCCCACTGCTGGGGCCCTCCTCGCTCCAAGCTCAAGTCCCTCACGGTGTGTCTATCACCCATTGCTCATGACCACCTGTCTCCATGTGAACCTGGGTTCCCTTTCATGGGATTCTCTTACAAAACTTGGCTAAGGGCTGTAATCTAGTGCCCTTTTCCTCTCCCATGCTTTGTCCTCATCTTTAACCAGAGTAAATCTCACAGAGTTGGTGCCCCAGGGGTGAGAACATGCCCATGATGGAGTCCCAGGAGTCCAGGCCTGGGTGACCTCTATTGGATACAGTAAGGTGAGGGGCATGGAGCAATGGGCTGGGGTTGGGGCTGGGCAAGATTTGGCACCCGTGGTCATCCCCAAGCCTGAATGAATAGAAGCCCCGGCGGAAACACCTGGTGGTAACGGAAATCCAGGACAACTTTTATTATCCCTGTTCACAGGTCCATTCAGACTACATTGGGGGCTTCCTATTTCCTCTGCTGGCACTTCACACTCATTCATAACAAGAAAAGCCATTGTGCTCCTGAGTTATGGGCCGAGGATCCCCACGGGGCGGGCATTAAACACATCGGCCCAGAGGCTTATTTTTAAAATTGTATTCCCTGCTGAATTGCAGATACTTATTTTTTCCTCCTCCCACAAAGAAAACTTGAGAGGGGAGTTTTCTCCCCCCTTCAAGGGTGAAAAATAACAGTGAAATCTGTTTCTGATTCCCTTCAGCATTGATCATGTGGCATTCTGCTCATTGGAAAGGAAGATCTCCTTAGCTCCAGTTCTAGATTCTAACCTCAGCTGTGCCCACACTGGTGGTGAGGGATTTTACCCAATGGTTTGGGTCCCAACTGTCCAGTGAGAAAGTGGGCCATGTATCTAGGATTCTTTAAGAACAAGGTGCTATGAATACAAATAGTGTGCACTGAAGACTCAAATCTTCCTCTTGGATATGGCCCGGGGAGAGGAGTCTCTGTTTAGAGTGGGCAAGACCAGCCCTTAAGTAACTGGTCTTCCCCATATTAAGATACAACCAGAACTCCAGATATCAAAGGTTCTAAAAGGCCCTTGGCAGTACCAGATGATGATAGGAGACTGTTAGAAGGTGAGTGGAGCCATGAGTTCAGGGGTCAACATCAATAGTCACCAAAAGAATGGTGGCCCACTGCCTCAGTGTATCTGCTCCAGGCCTGGTGCCTGGAGCTGCTGAGACTTCTGTCCATGTCTCTAGATTCTTCTCTCTAAAGGATAAATCGAACAGCTGGGATCATCTACTGGGCCATGCTCCGTGTATTCCCAATAATCCTCGTGATTATTCCCCAAAAGTTGATCAGCTAGACACCTTGGAAAGCTCATATGCCTAAAACCCTAAAAGAGCAGATACCCATTTGTTTGCTTGCTTTTAATATTACCTGTTAAAGGAAAAATTATTCTGACACTTGTCAAGATGGTAAGGAAGACTTTATTCAGGACTACTGTGATAGGTGTCAAGACTATTGATGGGGCAGAGAGATGGAGTTCAAGTCTAAACACAACCAGAACAAGTGGGTATTTATAGCCAAGGAGCAGTCTGTAGGGTCAGTGGATGGAAATTACTAAGAGGAGACATCAGGGTAGGGGATTATTGCTAAAATAACCTAAGAGGACTCCTGTTGAAGGCAGGTCAGGGTGGTCCGATTTCACCTGGGGCAGAATGAGGAGGATAAAGGAATTGATCAGATATTGAGGGTCATTAGATACCAAGGATGGAGGATTATTTCTAAACTGACTTAGCAGAACTCTTAGTAGAACTGGACTCTGAAAGAATGGACATAGAAATCCAGGGACATGGTCTACTTTAAAGCAAACTTTTTTTAGACAGAGGAGCCTGTCCAAAGTTTAGTCAGGGGGAGACTATAATACCCTGCCTCAAACATGGGACATGGGTTTGTCAGGGTAAGAATCATGACTTCCTTTTTGAGGTCTCTCTGATCGTACCTCCAAGGGCCTGCTATTCACAACTTCTCTCCGGTCTTCTCCTGGTAGGAGAGGGGCCCTGGCTTGGATAAGAGGTGAGTCTAGACCTTGACTCAGTTGCCTTTCAATCCTGAGTCCAGGATTGGAGAAGTATTGGAGAGTACATGGAGAATGACAGATACAGGACTACCGGGTTCCCTCCCTCCACTCAGGGCAGCACAGGGGAACGTGGCCTTTGCTTCCCTTCTTCATAGTTTTCCTCTTACCCCCTCTGTTGCTCATGGCTGGGTGGGAAGACTGGGAGGCTATGGGGGTTGTTTTCTGCTGTATTTCAGGGCCTTGCTGCTTTTCCACACAGGGCCTCTGTGATCACTGAGTGGATGCATCCGTGAATGTGTGAGGGACCCACGAATAGAGACAGAGATGAGGGAGAAACAGGGTGGTGCACCATTCGTGACTTCTGAGCTGCTGTTTGGCCCACCGCTGAAGTGAAGTTCTGTGAGGATGAGAGACCCTTGGCTTACCGTAGGCTCTGAGAAGGGTCCAGGTTACCCTGTCTTGCCCTCTTGGTTCTGGTCTGAGATTTTGCTAATTTGGGGGTCACTGAAAGTGAAAAGAGGGAAAGAATATGTTGGTCACCCTACTTCTCAGTCTTTGGAGGCTCAAATAGGAAGCAGCCTTAAGGTAGGACAGCTGAGCAAAGAGATTGCTAGAGACAGGTAGCATACCTGTCAGAATAGGTATGGGGACAGAATATATACTCCTGAGTCAAGTCCAGCCGTGGTCTCTGTGAGCCTGAACCAGACCTGTGACATCTTTGGTGGGGAAAGGAGGAGGAGAGAGGGGGTTGCCATACCCACTATGAGCTGGGCTTCATGTTTTACATGCTTTAACTCATCAACCACTACAAAAGTGCTCCAGTGAGTATTAATATCCCTATTTTGTATTTCAGGAAACTGAGTTCAGAGAGATCAACATTGCCCTAAGTCACACATTGCTAAGTTGCTGAGCAGGATCCCAGCCCTGGACCCCCTGGCTTCCAAGCCCCAAGTCAGGATTTCCCCAGCCCATCTGCAAAATAGGGGTGATCTTGCAGTCTACTTTCAGTACAGTTGTGAGAATCCCTGAAGGAACTCAATGGAGTGTGTCTGACTCATGCCATGTGTAAGGGTGTTTCAGGATCCCTCACATTGTTTCTGGGACAAAGGCACCCCTTCTTTCAAATCCTAATGGGCTCTGTCACTGAAAAATAGTGACTTTCTGGAGAAAATCAGACCAATAAGGAACTAGAGGATGACTTTGAAGGAGTGGGATGTGGGGAGAAGTGGGTTCCCCCCTTTCCTGGGTAAAACTGGGTGCTTTGTGGTGTTTCTCTGCTTCTTTGCTCACTGGCAAAGAATCCTATAGCCTGGATTACAGCCTCCCTGCTCCAGCTGGGTCCAGGTCCCCTCTTCACTTCATCTGGGACGCTTGGGCACTCATAGTACATGAAGGCACATACAGGCACACACACACACACCTGCACATTAACATTCACACACATGCACACACACAGCAAGGGAATTTGGGGGTAGATGCTGGCTCCTTGTCAGGTATCCTAGCATTCATGGAAGTCTTGCTCACCCCACCCTTTGTGTGGCCTCTGTGAGTCAGAATTAGCAGCCTTTTGGGCATCATTAATCCCTAATTGTCCCAACCCCATATGTCCCTCCCCACCAGCAGCTAGGCCACTTCTCCCAATGTACTATCCATCTCCTACAAGTGGTCCTGATTTCTACTCGCTGTTTCTGTCACTGGCACAAGTATCGTTATCCTTGCATGCAGGGCTTATTGACTTAGGTTAGTTTTAACAGACTTTAACCCAGAGTCCATGGGTGGCCATGTTGGGCTTCAGGCCTCCCAAGAAGCCAATGGGTTATGTGCTAAAGAGACAGCTGAGCCAGTGGAACATGCTTCTCTGAGGGTTCCGGGGCTGTTGTGAGCCCTCACCCCATCCCTCAGTTTCAGATTCCGCTGTCCTTTCTTTCCATTTATTGCTCTATTTCTCTTGCCATTAACTATTCATAGAATCAGTGAGCTCCTGGAGATGATCTTAGAGAAAGAGTATTCCAAATCCTTCCATTGTGGACTGAATTGTGTTTCTCCAAAATTCATATATGGAAGTCCTAAGTGCCAGTATCTCAGAATGGGATGGTATTTTGAGATTGGGCCTTTGAAGGGAGGAGGGGTGATTAAATCAAAATAAGGTTATATGGGGTCCTAATCCAGTATGACTGGTGTCCTTACAAGAAGAGGAGATTGGGACACAGACAGAGACTCACACAGAGGAAAGGCCATGTGAGGACCCAGGGTGAACATGTCCATCCATAAGCTAAGGAGAGAGACCCAGAAGAACCCAGCCATGCTGACACTTTGACCTCAGGTTTCTAGCTTCTAGAGCTATAATGTCTGTAGTTTAAGATCCCCAGTGTACTTTGCTATGGTGGCTTAGGCAGATCAGTACACCCCAAAAGCATGGACAACTCAGGGTGAACAGCCCAGCAGGTGAGGGAACAAGACTGTTGAAGTATGTGCTCAGTACTCTGAGGGTTGCTGTGGGCATTACGGGGGATGCTGTTGACCTGTGGGCTCCATGGAGGTAGGGCCATCGTCTTCCTTGTATGCTGTCACAGACCCCAAATGCATGAGTGGAAGTGAGGTTCCATCTTCTGAAAATTTGTCTCCAACTGCAGAATAGAGACCTACATGTCAGAAACTACTCAGAAACACCTGGCACACCTATCTCAGTGGGGGGAAATAATGCATTGCAAAAGGGAAGCTATACTGTTGCAGAGTGGAGAGGCAAGAACTTCTCAGAGCCTTTCAGGCAGAGGGCCTCATGGAGGAGGGAGTCTGGGGGTTGACAGGTGGGAGGTGGAATGAGAGGGCTGGGAGCTCCAGGCAACCTGTGCATTTTCTGAGCTGGAGCCAGGATGCCAGGAGAGAAGGCAGGAGGGATGAAGGATAATGTCAGGGAATAATGGATCAAAATGGGCAGAGTGTTAGGAAGAGTGGGCAAGCAGAATAAGAGGGTGAAGCCAAAGAACCACTGAAGCTGTAGATCTCAGAAGGAACCTTAAAGTCACTCACCTCCCTATTATTTGCAGGCTTTCACCTTATAGGGGCAGCCAGCCTCAATCTGATCATGAGGGGAAAGAGCACTGCTCCGGGAGTCTAGAGCCCTTAGTTCTGGTCCTGGTTCTGCCTTGGGCTTTCTGTGTGGCCTCAAGCTGGTCATAGGGTGAGCCTCTGCTTCTTGGCCCCATGACACTTGGACTCAATGGCACTGGAGCCCCCTGGCTCCCCCCTCACTCAGGCTCTTTGTGATGAGTTTCACTGCTTTCCCAGGGTTCACCTCCAACCTTAGGGAAGGATCTTGTATTAATGGGAAGTAGACTTCCAGGAGCTTGCACCCAAGTCCAGATTCTGCCCTTCCAGTTACTCAGAGTAAACCCTCCCCTCGTCTCCATGACAGCTCTCAGTATGCTAGGGAACCCCATTATGGCCCCCCAGTGTTCTCCAGGCCAGAAGTCCCATATCTGCTTAACTGCCCTGCCCTGACATACCCTCTAGGTTTCTCTTAACTTGCAGTCTCCTCCTGCTTTGCCCTGGTTGGTCAGTGTTCCTTTGAAAGTGTGTGTGCTCTCCTCATGAGTCCTGCAGTGGGTGACATGTCAGCCCCTCTAATAGCCTGTCCCCACCTCCCAGCACTCTTAAATCCATGATCCCAAACTGTTTCTCTCCTCAGCCCTTTCTGGGGCTGTGTGTTTCTGTCGCCAACATTACTGGGAAGAGGGGGCAGGGGGCGAGGGCCTTGAACCTGCTTGGGAGGCCTGTTGTTGAGAAGACCCCTTCTCCTGCTCTTCCAAGGGTTAACAGAGTCCTGAGCCCACAGGCCAGGATAGGAAGCAGGCTCCAGGAAAGGGGAAGGATATCTTGCCTTTTTATCTGGGGTTACAATGCTGACAGTGAGCCAGTTGGGGGAGGGGCTGGAGGCTGAAAACAACCACCCCCAAATAAAATTATGAATGGGCTGCCTCCACAATGCCGAAGGGGGGGCAGTGGGTGTGTTGACAAGCAGCAAGGTCAGGGCCCCCGCCAGCACCGTAAACAAGGGCTCACAATGCCCTCCTTTCCTCCAGGAGCCGGCTCCTCTCCTGGCCCTGGTCCCCTGGGCCCCGGCCTGCCCTGTCCCTCATCCTTGCAGGAGTCTGTCACTGAAAAGCCACCACTACTTCCTTAGGGAAAGGCCCAGGCTTTTGTGAGCTCTTACTTCCTCCTCCTGTGGGAACCACTCCTGGGGCTGTGACATCTGCTTCAAGGCATCTTTCTCAGGGGGCCCAAGGTGGGAAAAGAGGAGGGGTGCTGGCTGCAGGGCAGGGGGG
Source organism: Spilogale gracilis (assembly GCA_004023965.1). NCBI lineage: Eukaryota > Metazoa > Chordata > Mammalia > Carnivora > Mephitidae > Spilogale > Spilogale gracilis. Next base: position 134,355 of record PITA01001868.1, on the reverse strand, counting down.
CTGCAACCTGTCCGGGGCTGGGATTGTCATCACGAGGCCTGGGGAGGGAGAACAATGAGGGGAGCCCCGGGCCCCCCCCTCGGGGTAGATGCTGGTGCAAGCTTCCTCTTCCCACAAGCCGGCTCTTTTGTGTGTGTGTTTATTGGGGGGTCAGGGGAATTCTTTTGTTTGCTTTTGTTTCCCTTTTTTTTTTGGTTTGGCCTTTGGCTAGCCCCGGGCTTGGGCTCAGGAGTGTGGAGGGGCAGTGATGCCAGCAGGTCGGGCTGGAGAAGTCCCGGAAGGAGTGGACCGGGCGCTGGCATGGGAATGGTGGTAGCAATGGCTTTCATGGTGAGCACGTGTGAGGGGGAAGGTTTAGGGCTTCGTGAGGCCAGGAAAGTAAGATGCTGGGACATGGTCACCAGAGGCCTTTCTGATCCATCGATCCAGCCTTCGAGCTGTATGTGTGAGAGTGTCTGCTGAGACCCTTAGCGAAGACCACAGACAAGGTGAATGCTCAATGACCAGCTGAAGGGCATGTGGAGGGTGCAGGGCCAAGGGCTGTATCTGCAGGCACATCTGGAGCATTTTGGAGTCTGCACCTGAGTCATTCCTTGTGTTCCATGCTTGGGTCCAGGGAAACCCTGCCAGCATCTTACTCCTAATGCCACCCTACGTGCCTGCTGTGGCTGGACATGGTAGATCGATCCCAGAACACGCAACGGAGCCCAGAGAAGTCACACCCGTGGAAGAGAAACTGCCTTGATCTTAGTTCTCCGTAAGAGCTCCAAGGCGAGGCTCAGGATACTGAGAGGCTCAGCTCTTATGAGAGTTCCATTTTCTAGAAAAACTTCTCGTCTCCATGAGAGAGGTGGCAGGAGGCAGAGGAGCATTGCCCATGGTTGCAAGTTCAACCTGACTTTCCTACCAACTGAATTCAGGTGGATTTTCTACGACACACTAAAGCTTGTAGAGATGCAGGGTGGGCATTCTTATTTTGAGTTTGTATCTGAGAAGACACACATAAGTAACGAAGGTGAAAGAAACAGGCTGCCTTGTCCTTAGGGAACAATTTAGGAAGATTTCCCAGGAATTATCTTTGAAAAACTGGAATGAGAGACCTCTCCTCCCTTAGCTGAAGTGCCTATGACTACTGGGAATGCCTGTTTCCTTCCAGAGCTGTGAGTCTTATCTCTGGCTGCACAGTGAAATCACATGAGAGGAAAATCCAAATATCAGACAGCCGCTCTGGAAAAGAGTTTAGTGTCTATTTCTTCTAGGACTGAGCATGCAACTACCAGGTGACCCAATAATCTCACTCCTTGGGCATTTATCCCAGAGAAATGAAAAGTTATATTCACACAAAAACCTGTCCATGAATGTTTCAAGCAGCTAGCTGCAAACTGGAAACAACTCAGATGTCATTTGATGGGGGAATGGTTAAGTAAACCATGGTATGTCCACACCATGGGATACTGGTCAGGGACAAAGACAGTGAGTCATCAACATGGGCAGTGACTTGGAGACCTCTTAAGGGAATCGTGCCAAATAAAAGAAGCCAATCTCAAAAGCCAATCTCAATAGACTGTCTGATTCTATTTGTATCATTCTTGAAATATCCAAATGATAGAAATGGAGAACAGATTCGTGGTTGCCAGGGTGAGGTGGGTGACGAACAGGATGGCATGTGAGACCCTCACGGGGATGGATGGCTCTGTATCTTGATCCTGGTGGTGGTCACACAAATCTACTCATGCCTAAGACTGCACAGAACTACACACACACACACACACACACACACACACACACACACGTGCAGTAAAACTAGCGAAATCTGAAGAAGGTCTGTGGATTATACCAATGTCAATGCCTTAGATTTTATATTGTCCTGCACTTACAATGATGTTATCACTGTATCACTGGGGGGAAATGGGTGAGGAGTATGCAGGACCTCCTGTACAGTATTTTGCAACTTTCTGTGAATCTATAATTGTTTCAAACTACGAAGTAAAAACCACAGTCAGAAATGAAGCATTCTGGGCTTTGGCTCCCCCGTTGAGTCAGATGCTTGTCAAACAGACACATAAGACCAGGTCAAGACCTGTCTAGTACAATGAGCCACTGGTAGACCATTATTTCTTATACAAAAGTGAAAGGAAGAACAAACAAAAGGTGACATCCACTAGAGAGCCCTATTCCACATGCCATAAGGACAACATGGAGACAAAAGGAGTCAGATGACTGTGATAGGGGATGTGGGACAGTGTCGTACCAGGCTCCCATCCTTGGACTGCCATGCCATCACAAAACGTCCTGCCAGGACTCAAAGAGCTGGACCTCACACCTTGCCCGCATGACCCGTGTGGACACATGCAAGGTTGCCAAGGAACTGCGGCAAAGCCTTTTTTCACCGCTCTTTCAGAGTGGGCGCAGGCATCCAATAGTTTAAGAAGCTTCCCTATATTCTGCCAGGAAGCTGGGGTTGGAAGCCCAGATAGAGCTTTGTAAGCTGAGGGCCAGAGGTTTACATTGTGACTCCCCAGGGGCCACTCCGTCTCTGGTTGGACCTCCTCACCTGTAAAAGTGGGTATGCTTGGCCCTTGAAAGGAAATCCACTGGTTAGAGCATTAAGGACTTGCTCCTTGGGACACTCCAGTACTTGCTGTTATGAGCACAGCCTCCTCGGTGCCCAAGAAATGCTTAGGACAAGCAAAAGGCAACCTCAGTGGATGCAGGTGCCAGTAGGCTTTCTCCCAGAAAAAGGCAGGAGAAAGACAAAGCATGAAGAGAGGGGGTGCTTTGGGCAGACAGGGCCCAGCATATGCCACAGCTGCATATCCATGAATAGACATTTGCAGAGCAATTCTTCTCGTAAGACCAGCAGAGTCTTCGCATACATCACACAGATCTGAAGGAAAAGCATCGTGCTCTTCACACTTTCTCCTTCATTCATTCAATGAATTCATTTGCTCATTCAATCATTCATTCATTCTTTCAATCCACAAACACTTCAAATGTGTCTTGTAATTATTTGGTGCTCCTAAATCAACTTTCAACTTATTTGGAACTGCATGCTCAGGCTTGAACTCTGGGCTCCCCAGAAAGCCCCAGATACTTATTTGATATTAGTTATCAGTATCTGAAATATATGAACATAACCGAGGGCACTAATGAAGCAGAGGGCTTGGTGAAAAAGAGCAGGGAGCAGGGCCTGGGATACCCAGGGAAGCCTGGGTCCTCCTAGTTGAACAGTAGCCTTTGTATAGGCCTCTGCAGAGCCCTTTCTGTGTTAACATGCACTGGGTATCCCCAGGATGGAGAGGGAGCCAGAGGGATTTTCCAAACCCACCTGAACACAAAGCATCTCATGAGACCCTTCAAATGCTCTTTGGGAACTGCTGTCCAATGCCAACGACAAGATCTACTGGAAAAGGGAGGACTGAGTCTGAGCCTCAGGACAGGTCAGGCTCACGTCAAGAACAAATAGGGCCAGGCAGCCAGGTGAAAGGCAGGGACACGTAAAGGAGGACAGATGCTCAGTTGGGAGATTTTCACAAGATTTGTGACAAGTGACCTAAAAGCAATAGAGGGACGTCCTGTCTATTCAGAGAAGGAGACTGTTTCTTCCCCCTGGGGCCTGGAGGACTTGGGGACGAGGGTTAGACAGGCTGGCTTAGAAGGGAGGTCAACTTAGGAAGAACCAGAAAGGAAGCGTGAATATCACAGCTGTTGGAGACAGAGCCTCTGTAAGACAGGGGGCAGCTCCAGAGTAGCTGCAGAGCTCAGCTGAGAAGCTTCTAGACTCAGCTCAGGCGGCATGAGGCCTGACTTCTGAACCAGAGTCCTCCTCCCTTCTTGGCGAACCCCCTTCAGCCCCGGCTGTCCCGCAAACACAAACATCTGCCACCTAGTGGTGGAGAAAAATGCTGCAGGACAGTGGATTTGCATACTGCCGATGAACATTTTCTCAGATTTCATGTGGGTAATGAAATCTTATTTAGCAATGCATCTGCTGCATAATTATGAGTTGATGATCTGTTCCAGATGATAACATCAGTACATTTAGGAATAGGATTGCTTATTCCCAGAGCTGAACTCCCCCATTCATCCTTCTGTGTTTGGGCCCAGGAATCCAAACACCCTCCGGAGAGGGCAGTCCAGGAGTCCGTGTCCCGAGCCCCCACATCAATGCTGGGGTCCACTCAACGAGGACCTTGTGTCTTTGTTGTCCTCCAAAGCCCTCCTGGGTGGTGAGTATCTGCTCCTAATACTGGTGTCTGAGTTAGGGAAAGGGCTTCTTGCCTCTGAACTCTCTTTTCTCCATGAAACTTGCCCAATTATAGTAGAATTATCAAATTATATTTCCACTGTGGAATGCTAGGAGACTTGAAGGTGCGTCAAGTTTCCAGTTCCTGGGTTTTCAGTTCAGTTCTTTGCCAGCGTATTGGGAACTGTTCTCTGTGGCTAACCACCAGTAGATAGGGCTCCTCTCCTTGCTTATCCTATTGGTGAAAGTACGGCATGGAATTCTAGCCAGTGAAGAGACTTGATGCCTCTTTCTCCTCTCTGTATTTTCATCTTCTGTCTCTTATAAGGACCTGTGTCATATGACTGACCTAAAAAATCTTAAGAAAGAATCCACGGAACGACCTGGAACAATCCGTGATCATGAATCAAGGCTTTACCAACATGTTCTTTCCTCCGCAAATCTTTCCCTTCCTCCCTCCCCCAGAACAGCAGAAGGCTTGGCCCAGGATATCACTGTCACACTCGCTGGCCTCCTGCGTGGTGTCTTTGACATCCATCCCTTTGCGAAGGACTTTCTGTAGTGAGCAGGATGAAGACACCCTGCTCAGGACTGCAGGTTCAAGAACTGCAGCCGGGAAACGGCTGTCTCTCTGGTACACACACATTGCATTCCAAGAGACTGCGAGACTTACCCTTCCCTGCTGGAAGAGCAAAGAGCCTAGGCCTTCCAAGAACAACCTGCCACTGTACTTATGGGGGATGTGTAACACCTATGGGAGCAGGAACCAAACCCTTGGGAGGTAGAATCAGTAGGAATGGTTATACACCACAGATCTGCTCCAGATGAAGCCCAATGGTCATTCATGGTGGCCTCCCTGCTGGCTCCATCACACTGTCTCTGTATATGGCCAGCAAATGGCATAATGGGGCAGTCATAAAGCTTATGGCCAAAGGCCAAATCAGTATGGGAAGCGAGCTCCTGTACCCAGATCTCCCCAAGGGTGAGCCAGAGGGGCATGAAGTGGAATAGCTCTAGATAATCAGAGAAAGGACAATAAACAGGTAGACCCTCCATTTAGAATCCTAGGCAGGCAGCTGGCACTACAGAAGTTTGCTAAAAGATGTGGAGGACCCACTGGGGAGTAAACGAGTAAACAGAAGAACCAAGACATCTCTAGGAGGCAGTGTCCAGGGATCATCTGGACCCCCATCTCCTCATCTGTAAATGAGGATAATGATTGGATAATAATGGGATCGATAACTGTAAAAAGAGGTCAGGCACATGGAAGTATCTGTTACATGGGTATATGAGTTTCCTATGGCTGCTGTGATAGAGTGCCACAATCAGGTGACTTAAAACAATGGAAATTTGTTCTCACACCATTCTGTAGACCCGAGTCTGAAATCTGTATCCCTGTGACAAAGGAATAAACAATCAAATAAGCAAAACAAGGAAGATGGACCCATAAGTACGAAGAATGAATTGATGGTTGCCAGAGGGCAGGAGGATGGGATGGACAAAATGGGTGAAGTGGATGTGGGAGACGGTTCTGGTTATGGAATGAATAAGTCATGGGGATCAAAAGTACAGCATAGGGAATATACTCAATGGTGTTGTAATGGCACAGTATGGTGACGGATGGCAGCTACACTTGTGGTGAGTACAACATAACATACAGAGTTGTTGAATCACTATGTTGTACACCTGAAACTACTATAACACTGTGTGTCAGCTACACTTCAATAAAATATATATGTGTCAAATCAAATCAGAATCACTGCACTTAAATCAAGGTGTCAGCAGAGTTGTGCTCTCCCTGGAGGCTCTGAGACAGATTCTGTTCCTTGCCTCTTCCAGCTTCTGGGGCTGCGGGCATTCCGGAACTTGTGGCTGCGTGAATCCAATCTTCAAGGCTGGCATCTTCTCATCTCTCTCTGTTCTGTCTTCATATCATCTACTCCGCTGTTTAGGTCAAATACTCCTCTGTGTCCTCTTGTAAAGACATTTATGGGTCCACTCTGATAATCCAGGGTAATCTTCCCACCTCAAGATCCTTACTTATTCACATGTACAAAGACCCATTTTCCAACTAAGGTTACATTCATAGGATCCAGGGATAAGGAACTGATCCATTTGGGAGCCACTCTTCTCCTGACCACATGGTGATAATGTTACTTCATGCTGACAGAAGTATTACAACAAGATCATTGTCGTGAGGGTTAAATAAGGCCAAGTTCTTGAAAGTACCTGGCATTATGCAGGGCACATAGATGGCACTCAGGAATTGCTTATTGGCTTTAAGATACAGGCTGGGAGGTACAGAGACTGGGCCACCCTTTAAAGAAAAACAAGAGGGAGCCCAGTGTTATAGGAGCTGGAAAAACAGCCTCCAGTTGGTGTTACCTAGGAAGTCAGTAAAATGGTCCAGTCCACTTGGAGACAGATGAGGCCCACAAAATGACAGGGGCATTACAAGTTCCTGAATAACAGCCCTGCCTGGCCATAATTTTCATTTTCTAACTTGGGATTTGAGCTAAACAAGTAGTCCTTTCTTTACAACCATTTCAGAACTATCAGGATATCAGGTGGATTCCAGGTATAGATACTACTTTGAATCAGGCCCCAGAAGGCTTACAAAGTTGGGAGGTGTGGGCCTCCCCTGGCGGCCAAGATGTTAGGCTGGGAAGGTCAAGCTGACCCTGTGGCCAAGTTCTTCCTCAAGCAGTGGTGACTCCTGGCTCTGGAACTCTCTCTCATTCTGAGCAACTGGGCAGTGCTCGCAGATGTTGGGCTGCTTTATTGGATCTCAAGGTATGGTATAAGGATTAAAACTCAAGCTCAATGTTATATGCCCTTATTATGGACTGAATTTGTCCCTTCCTCCCACCAAATTCTTATGTTAAAGCCCCAGTTCTCGATGTTTAAGGAGGTAATTAAGGTTAAATGAAGTCATTAGGGTGGGGTCCTAACCCAACAGGACTGGTGTCCTTATATAAAGTGGAAGAGTTACCAGGGGTGTATGTGCACAGAGGAAAAACCACAGGAGGACACAGTAAGAAGGTGGCCATCTACAAGTTAGGAAGGGAAGTACCACCAGAAACCAACCCTGCTAGCACTTTAATCTTGGACTTTCAGCCTCCAGAACTGTGAGAAAACACATTTCTATTGTTTAAGCCACTCAGCTGATGGTTTCTATTTAAGCAAGCCAATCCCAGCCTCCTTCAGGAACCAGGGGTCACTCAGTCCTCTTGTTACTACAAAGCCTGCTTCCCACAGCCTGGTTGTTGACACTGTTTCTGGTGCAACCCCAATGTGACCTGCGTATGGTGGTCTCCTTCTCCCCCAGGGTTGTGAGTCTATGTGGATCTCATCAGTTCAGTGTCAGTTGTTCAGTTAGTTGTGTTCCATAACTCTGGCGTAGGAAACCCTCTGAGTGAAGAGGAGGTAGTTAAAACAGGAGGTGGCTCATGGACCAAGAGAAGGAGGTCTGTGTAGGGGTAGGGTGCACCAACCCCAGGGAAATTGCAGCACTAGTTTTCTCCTGGAGCTGGGGAGGGCAGCACTCATTTGCTTTTGGGGGACCTTTCCCAGCTTTCTCCAAGTTCAGGTAGGCTGTGGGGTTGGCTATGCTGGCCAAAGCTCTGGCCTGACCACAGCTAAGAAGAAACCCCTTTGGGCCTGGGCACCTGGCAAGGGCCAAGTCTCTGGCTGTAGGAACCTTGACTTTGGATTTGGAGGCTCCAGTGAGTAAGCAGGGTGCTTAGAGCTGGGAGGTACAGAGGTTGTCCCAGTTTGGGTCCTTGCTGGGACTTCTCTGGGTCAGGACAAGTTTTTTTTTGGCCAGATTCTGTGCTTTCTATTAGGCCATAGGCCCAAATTCTTCTAGCCTGTGAGAAAAGCTCTTAGAAATGGATGGAAGAGGGGAGGAGGTGGACCCACTAAGATTTATCTCTGATGAGTCAGGGAATTAAACTGACCCTATGGCAGGGCTCCATGACACAGGACGTTCTGGAACTCAAAATTAGCTGAGACCTAATTCCATGATTCTGTTGGGGACCCCAGAATCTGGCTGGCAGCTCTGGAGGTGTTGGGGAACATCAGGGCCCCTAGACATAGTTGAGCCCAGGTATGGATTACTGGGACACATGGTCTCAATTCTGAAATTTTCAATCTCAACCAGGAGCTCCCACAGCAACCTAGAAGAGGCGTCAATCACCCAGCTTGGGGCCTGCATATTCTTGGACTTTCAACCCTGAGAGAAACCAGAGGCATGGGCTTTTAGATAGAGTTCAACAGAATTGGTTAAGAGTCCAGAAATTGTCCAAAAACATAAGTTTTCAGCTCATAAGAGGAGAGCAGAGCTTGACTATGCCTTCTTGGTCCTGCCTGCTCTGCCTCTGCCCAGCTCTCCAGCCTGGCCACCACCATCTGTGCCCCCCAAGTTTTCTCTTCACAGCCACCTGACCTCTCTCAGACTCCCGGATTTACCATGTTCCTTCTTCCTGAGCCCTTTGCAGACATTGTTCCCTTTGCCTAGAAAGTTCTTTCCTTCATTGTTCTCTGACTCATCCCTTTCTATCTCAGTTTCAATGTCACTTGCACGGGAAGTCTTCCAGGATATCCCACAGGATAAATCCTCCTCTCGTCTCCTCCCTGTCACTGGTTCTCTCTCCAGGACCACATTTATCACAGCTGCAACCATTTTAAGTTGCCTGTCTCCCCCACGCCTACAGATGCTGCACAGAGTAATGGCTGCTGCTTTTTGCTCATCACCTAATTGCCCAGCACCTAGCCTGTGGAAGGTTGTTCAGCAGGCATCTGTTGAATGGGAGAAAGACAAAACGGAGGTTCTTAAGGACACACAAAATGGGTAGTGTAGGCAGGGGTGAGCATTTAGAGTGAAAGGGATTATAATTAGAACTTGTCTCCTTCTTAGATCCTTTTTAAAAATAATTGTTGGTTTCTTTTCTGGATGACGCAGTGATACATATTAATGTTTTTCAAAGCGTGCATTTCAGTTGGAAGAACGGAGACTCAGAGGATGCCACGGGGACAAAGACCATGAAACAAGGGCAGAAGGAGACTTCAGAGCCCCATTCCCCAGGGTGGGAGACTGCATGCAATTCTGAGTCAAATGTTGGTTTGCTACTTAAGGCTTGCATTTTCCTGGGTAGCTCTCAGCAACCTCATGGAGATGGCCCAGGAGTGCCAAGTCCAACTTGCTCCTGTGTGCCCTTGAACACATTATGAGACCTTTATGTGTCTCCTTTTACTAATTTGTCAAATGAATATCAATAGTAGGGCCTACTTCACTGGGTCAAATGGAGTTTTAAATGAGATGTTATAGCACACATGGTGTTTAATGGCACAGGTAATCTGTGTTCAGTAAGTCGCTTTATTACATTAATCACTGTCCAAATGTTCATCAAAGCAGGCTCCTGGCCCCCTCTTGCCATAGACCATAACCGATAGAGTCACAATTGTGAAGAGACCTAATTCTCCTTATCAGTGCAACATGTTCCTTTCCCTGGTAGTTGTGTGAAATGTCATGATTTAGGCAGGAAAAATGACCCCATTAAAACATGGAGAGGCTTCTTCTAACACAAATCATAAGTATTACCAGAATGGAGAGACTTTACTACATTTTTCTATTCCTTTAGGCAGAAGAAGTTCTTGAAGATTTTCAGTTTGAGACTGTGCCTAAGGAATGTGTTTTCTGCCTGGAAAATGGCTTCTGTTGAAGAAGAAGAAAACCACAGAATTTCCGATGAAAGGCATGAGATCCACATGGCCCTCATTTGCTAGTTTCCTGGGTTCAGTTGTATAAAGTGGGAAAACAGTTTTGCACTTCCAAGCCAATGTTGGCTAGTTATAGTAGGAGGATGTTCCCTGGAGCCCCTCCAGCCATCACCGGCTTTGCCATAATTAACACTCTCATGATTTCACTCTCTCAAAGAAAAGGATTTCTCAAGAGTTCCCAACTTTAGGGCATCAGTAAGTTGGAAATGGGATCTCCGGTTTAAATCAAATAGTCCCTAAGCTTTATACAAAGAGGAAGACAAGGAGCTTCTTCAGGAGCCTCTAATATCTTTTCTTCTAACACACGAAGATATTCCCTTTTGCACAACTCACATTAAGGCTTACTGAGGCAAGGCAGGAGAATGAGCCTTTTTCCCCCCAGTAATCTCCAGCCATTTTCTCCAGTGTTCCACCACTTGGTTGCTCCATACTGCCATTATCCAAATGTGCAATGGTTCTGTTGTTTAACTGTCCCTCTGGGCAAGAACACTGGAAGGCGGGGGTTTTGCAAAGTTCTGCTTTTGGAAGTTATTTGTTGGCACCTACAAACAAACACATGGAAAGAAAAGGGAATCTGGAATGCTCTTTAGTGAGGATAGTTTGGGGACTTGATCCAGGACAGAGCAATATGCAATTATTTGTTTGCTTCCTGAGAGGAAGGGATGGGGACTTTGTTCTAGTCACTGAGAGGCCTCTGGGCCAGTGCAGGATGAAGAGACACTGTGTTCCCTTCAGCCCCTCTTGTTGGTATCTTAGTCAGCGTTGCTAGGATTAGGAAGTGAAGCTCCTCTGTGCCATTCCTGAGTCTTGAACAAGATGACCTAGGCAAACACAGTCGCAGGAGAGCGATAAACGATAACCTCTGGGACACATGGTTCTCAGTTCATGCCTCAGATTTGGTGTTTCTATTATTATGTCCACTGACTTGTGATGCTGACAGGGACTCTTTCTCTCCCACCAGACGTTGAGCTCCCCCAAGACAGTAATCGTGCACGTGCTGTCATTTTGTTTTCCAGCACAGAGAAAGACACTTAACACTCTGATGCAATAACTCAATGAATGAATGAATGAATGAATGAATGAGTGCATTTTAGTGACAAAGGTATTTGTCTCCGCAAGTCATTGTCTTATGAGGAAAGAAAGCAAATGAGAAGGACACCAGTAAGAAGTCCTGTGTGCAGGATTGCTTCCTGTGCCTTTTGACCTTCAGTTATGAAGCATGACCTTTATGGCTTGTTGAGCACAGACTGCTTTTAAAGGATATCCTTCCACTGCCCTCCCAGAAGGAAGGGAAGATTGGATGGTTCTTAAAGCCAACCACTTTCAGGGTCTTCTCAGTGTGCTCTGGAATAAGAAGACAGTAAGGGAAGGTAGCAGCAGTGAAGAATTTCAAAGCAGTTCTGGATGGAAGTTGGGCTCATTTTGGCTGATGTGGTAGAATAAAAGTCTTAGCGGAAGTGGCTGATTTCTTGAAAGTCACCTGAATGTGAAAGAAAACAGGATAACTGAGCAAATGCTCTTCCCGCAAGCTCTCCCTACACCCCCATACAAATGTGCACACTTGTGAGTACCTATGTATACCTGCACATGTACACAAGCACATAAACACACACACACACACACACACACACACAGAAATATAAATATATCATGTCCTTTGGGAAGTTGATCAAGTAGACACAGGTATGGAATGGAAAACCACTTCTTCAGAAGAGGTTAATACATTTAAAGTCCAGGATAACATAACCTAAGGTGACAGAAATTTGGATATAACAAAATCAATATCAAAATCAAATATTCTCTTGGAGGGGTAGGCTTGGAGGAGAAGGAAAAGCTGGCTGGATAAACTGCAGGTATTCCTTATATAGAAAGTGAAGAGGCAGATTAGAGGTCCCTGAACCTCAACTTTCTCCAAAAGAGTCAACAAAATGCGTGAATATAGGAGAATCCTGGAATCTGCCTCCATCTTGAAGGTCCCACCAAAAGTCCCAGGACCCCAAATCATCACTGATATTGAAGCCAGAGCAGAGAGCTGCCATCAGTGATGTCTAATCAGAGCCTGGGCTGGGACAGACTGCACAGTGCCATGGATCCGAGACTCACTCATTCATTCATTGACTTTGCAACATCTCAATCTTGAATTGTAGGAGCTTGGATTTTTCAGCCTCCACTTATGGCTTCATGTCAGGGTTTATTTGAGTGATTCTCTATAAGATAATGATGATCCTTTGCATATCTGAAATGCCTTGTAGTTTATCACGTGCTTGCCTTTGCTCTACCTCATTGCAAGAAGACTGACCACTAGAGACACGAAGCGTTCATCATATACCCATTAAACATCAAGATGCTACTTCCATCTTATAGGAAAGAAAATTGTGGTTCAGAAATTCATAGAGAGAAGGGAGTGGCTGGCTATGCTTCAGCTGCATCATGACCCTGAGCATTCTATCCTTCTCCTCTTTATTGATCTGAGTTATATTTGCAATGTGTAAAGGCTCTGTGTCAGGGGCTTCAAGGGACCCAGGGTTGAGAGAGTATGTCCCTGCTGTCAAGGAACCTTGAGCCTAGTCAATTCTCTGTCCTTCCTCCATCTTTGCTGTTGAATTAGCACAAAGAGTTGGGTCCACTCTCTTCTGGGACCTTGTCCCTCTGTAGGCTGCACCCACATTCTCATTGTCACACTCCAGATCCAGGCTTTTCAAAATGAGGTTCTCTTACCTGGTTAAACCAGGGATACCAGGAGCTACAGAATAAACTTGAACATTCTCCCAAAACATCTGAAAGCATCACTGTTACTCCATAAGTAATTTAAACTTTCCTTCTCTATCGAAATGCAAAAGATATATTATGGAACAGAATGTAAAAACCACCTGAATTTTAAAGAAAACCTGAGGCTTCAGAGGCCCCCTTACTTTTGGAGCCCTTTTCTTACAGACCTCAGGACCCATCTGTTAGTTAACTCCCCTGAGCCACTGTGGGTGCCCTAGGGGAAAGAGGCAACAGCTTCTCTGCCTTTCCCTGTCGTTCTGCACCTGGCCTTGGGCTGGAATGTGCTGGGTTTTCAAGGCTCCCTGAGTTCACATAAACCCTGGTCCCACCCACAGAGCATCCTAACAGGCTTATGCTGCTATCGGTGCTCCTATCCCTGTCAGTGGTTAGGAGACTCCTGGAAGATACTGACAACTCAGTCAGGTAGAGAGAAGCAGCCAGAAAGGGAGCATAGAGCGCTGAGATTGGCTTCAGGATGCTCCTGCCTGGCATTTCTAACATAGCCAAGGAATAGCTGGAGAGCTGACTATAGACCTCATTTCCTCATCTTTGAATGAGGGGCTTCTCTTGATGATCCACATGGTCACATCCACTGTTGCATTTGGCAGGGCTTGGTGAGCTCCTTTGTGACCCCAGAGTGTTGGGATGCAGGCTGGACACAGATTCAGGCCTGACTCTTCCTCACCCTCCCTCTACTCAGAAGCTGTTACCTAGTCTTCAAGATCCTACCAACATCGGATCCTCCATCCCCACAGCTTCTTTTCCATGGAGGCCCTTCTGTTCTCTCTCTTGGACTATCAGAATAGTCTCTCACTGGGCCCCTGGCTCTGCTGCTGTGTTCTTCTACTTCCCATGCAATCATTCTGAGATGTGATCATGTCACTCCTCCTGAATACTGTCAGTAGCTTCCCATGGCTGCTTCAGGGAGCTTTTGGGGCCCTAGACTTTAGGGTCTCTGGCCTTGCCCCACACTCTGGGCCAGCTCTGTCTCCCACCTGCCCACCTCCAGCACAGCACTTGTTGTAGTGATGTAAACATCTGTTTACTTCTCTTTCTCTTCCTCAAGACCAGCGTTCAGCAAACATTTTCTCTTAAGGCCAGATAGTAAATACTTTCAGATTTGTTGGCCATGTGCTCTCTGTTACAATTACTCAACTCTGCCTTTATAGCACAAAGCAATCATGGACAATATGTAAGCAAATGGATAAGGCTGTGTTCCAATAAAGCTTTATTTATAAAAGCAGGAACGGGCTGGATTTAACCCTCAGGTTGTAGTTTGTGGTCTCCAGCACACTGTATGGCACATGTTGATGATTCAGAAAACATGTTTGAATGAATGTATGACCAGGAAGGCTGTGTGGAGGGGACAGAAGGGCAGAACATGTTTTTCCTGTGGGTCCAGTCTAACACTACAGCACTGTGAGCGGCCTCAGGCTCTGGGATTCAACTCTGTGCTGCCAAATCAGGCTTTTGCTTTCAACATTGGATCTCAGGAGGAAAAACCCCAGGCTTCATGAATTAGCATTTGGTAAGCTATTAAGTGAGATTCCTGGTTCACTGGCGCACAGAGACCGGAAAGCCCCCAAATGACCCAGCCATCGAGGGAGAGAAACCAGTTGCCAGCTCCCAGTACTGAGCAAAACCCCATAGGGACCATATTCCCTTAAAAATATCCATCAGCTTGGGCACCTGGGTGGCTCAGTTGGTTGGGCGACTGCCTTCGGCTCAGGTCATGATCCCGGAGACCCGGGATCAAGTCCCACATCGGGCTCCCTGCTTGGCGGGAAGCCTGCTTCTCCCTCTCTCACTGCCCCTGCTTGTGTTTCCTCTCTCACTGTGTTTCTCTCTGTCAAATAAATAAAATCTTTAAAAAAAAAAATATCCATCAGCTATGACTGCTCTGGGCCCACAGCCTCATGGCAGCCATTGGGAGGATGGGGGAATCCAATGACTCCCAGAAAGCTCCAACTAGTTGTGAGGCAAGAAACCTCTTCTTTCTTACTCTTGAAATCTGTATCTGTGGCTCTCTTGCCTCTGGGATACCTTGGGGCCTGTCCAAGCACCCCTCATTTGGAGGAAGAAAGAACTTACTTGACACCTGGTAGACCTTTTGTCTGAAGTCGTTCTGCCACCTGCTGGCAATATCTGGGAATTGCATCCCCATCCTGGCCAATCCCAGAGAAGCCTTTTTGGCTGGGTCGTCCCGCCCCCAAAGCCCTTTCCAGCAACCTAATAAGACTCTATTCATTCTGCAAACTCTGTGGAGCTGTATTTTGTAAAGACATCCATTAGCATCAGTGATGTTCTTTTCCCATGTAGCAGCATGGCTCTGTCCCTCACCTTCTCTAGGTCTGCACTCTCAGTGAGTTCCTCCCTAATAATTACTATAAAGGGACCCCATCCTCCTCCCCACTCAAAAGCTTCTTACCCTCTCTCCCTTCGTCTCTTTCCTTCACTGTGCTGTCATCACCTGTCTTTTTCAGTAACATCTGTTTGTTTTGGGGTCTGTCCCGGCACTAGAATGTGGTCTATCTGAGGGTGTGCTGTCTAGTTTCTATCCCAGTGGCTAGGACAACATTGGCACACAATGGTTCCCAGTAAATGTTTGATGAATGTAGACAGTACCAAATACACACCAGCCCATGATTTTGCTTTTTTTAAACACTTGATCTCAGTTTGGTGAACTGTATTTCATTATGTACCATCCTGTACATAGCATTAAATACATAATCTCATATTCCCTTCCAGGTTGCAAATCCTAGAGAGGATTATCTTTGCATTTTCTAACTGAAACCAAATCTCAATAAATATATTTTTTACTATGAATACAATAATGTTATTCTCATTAGTAATAATTCCTTGCATTTATAATGTTTTCTAGTTTCTATCAGTTTCTACACTTGATCTCGACAATTCTATAAAAGATTAAAAACAGGAATTATGAATCCTATTTTTATATGAGAAACCTAGGGGTACTCATACTAAGTTTAAATGATTTGCCCAAGATCACACAATTCCTCAGTGGATGTGCTAGAACTTCCGACTCTACACTGAGCATTCTGTTCTCTGCTCTTCTTGATTAGCATCCAAATGGGGAGATTGTCCCTCAGATGAAGTTGTTGGGAAAGTGTGACATCACAGTGTGGGCAGAGGGGATCTGTACAAAGACCCTGTGATCTGCAGAGAAACTGACTCTGCAGCATTCCTTGCCCCTGCTGTACTAATCTGCTGCCATAACAAAATACCTGAGAGTGGGTGGCTTAAGCAACCGACATTTATTTTCTCACAGTCTTAGAGGTTCAAAGTCTGGGATCAAGGTGTCAGCAGGGTTGATTCTCCTGAGGCCTCTCTCCTTGGCCTGCAGATATCCACCTTCTCCCTGTGTCCTCATGTGGCCTCTCCTCTGTGTGTGTTCATGTTCTAATTTCCTCTTTTTATAAGGATACCAGTTATCTTGGATTGGGGCCCACCCTAATGATTTCATTTTACCTTCATTTCCTCTTTAAAGGCCCGATCTCCAAATAGAGTCACATTCTGAGTTCCTGGGGTTTAGAACTTCAACATAGGAAGTTGAGGGGACACAATTCAGCCTGTAACACTCCACCCCTTGCACTTGCCTCTGTGAGACAAATACCCCTCCTTTTTTCCCCACAGGCCTGTGCACTCCTTGGAGAGCCTATGGATACCTTCCTGCATGTTCAGAATTGCCACCTGGTTGGCTGATTACTGGCATGTAAAAGAACAAGGTCCCAGACCACCAGTGACTGAAAGGATGGAAAGCCCTAGAAGCCATAGAGGCTCCTGAGGGAAAGCAGCTCTTATAAACTAGGATCACTTGATTAACATCTGAAGTAACAGGGGTTTCCTTCTAAGAGGAATGCCTTAGGGCCAACATCTAGGAGATGGTTCTGTGCACATAGATAGAAGAGGCAAGAACTCAGAGTTCAATTTCAGAGACCTAAGAAACTCTTTCAATTTGTCCCAGTTAAGTAACACCTGGAATTTGTTCAGCTCAAGTTGGAGCAAACCTCTTTGGAACCCTAGACCTCAGTTTCCTAAACTACAAAATGAGGGACTTGGACTAGACCCAACAGTGAGATTTAGAAGGAGGGTTTGGGTCCCAGCACCAGTCCCAGCTAGCTGTGTGACATTGGTGACGTCACTTAATCTCTTTGCAACTTAGTATCCACATCTCATAAATAAAGAGTAGGATCAGGTAATCTGTAATTCAGGGCCATCTCTGAAATTCTCTGTTTTACAAAAAAATTTCAAGCACTTATAACCTTACAGAAAAGTAGGAAGTACAGTTATATAACAAAACATTATCCTTGCTCTTTTGAGGGTAAGTTGCTGACCTGATTCCCCATCAGTGTGTGTTTCTACAAACAAGGACATCCGCCTCTACAACCAAAATGCAACCATCAGCACCAGGGGATTGACACTGATTCACTGCTATCATCATAGTCTTCAGATCCCATTGACGTCTTTCCAATTGGCCCAATAAGTTCTTTCAAAGCAAAGAGATCCATTCAGAATGAAGCACTACCTTAGGCAGTCACTTTTATTTAGTCCTCTTCAGCCTGGGACGATTCCTCCATTGTTCCTTGATCTTCATGACCTTGATACTATGGAAGATTGTGGTCTAGTTATTTTGTAGCATGCTCTTCAGTCCCAAGTCCCCTTTAAAGGGACACCTCAGTTGGACTCTTGACTTCCCACATCACTCATCCTACTGCGTGGATTGCTTGTTGTCTCATCCAGGCTCTGGTTCTCATTCTGTGCCACCCCTCCTCAAGGATGTCCTCCTCACCCAGCTTGGGCTCCACCACCAGGCCACCTTTCCTTGTGGATTTCCTTGTCAGTGCTCTCACACAACCCTGAGACTAAGGACACAATAGGTACTCCACCATACATCATGGATTTAGGACAGAATAGTTCTATGTGAAAGGGAAGGGAAGGGAAGGTGGTAGCTCATGACTTTAGTCCCGAGTGTGTCCTCCAAGTGTGGATGATCTGTGCTAAGTGAGAGTCCATAAGAAGGAAGAGAAAGACCAGGAGGTCCCAGGATTTAGGGAGAGACGGTAATGGGGTCAAGAATGAAAAACAAGGAAACTAAGTACATTGGAAAGGGTTTTGTACATTCTACAGATCAGAAAGATTAGGTGTGAGGTACAATTTTGTGAACCACAAAAAACCCACAAAACCAGGATGGGAATGGGTCTCACTTTGGGAGGCTATCTCATGTGGGCATTTGTTACCAGGAAAGTGCCAGAATGGTGCATATTGTAAAACTATAAACAGGAGATGTGATAGAGAGCTGTGCAGTTTGGAGAAGTTGAAGTTCTGTGAAGCCAGAAGCATGGTCTTCAAGCATGACCACAATGTCTACATGGTCCCCAAGGGGCTGCACCAATTTCCTAGGCAAAAGAGCTATAGGGAGGCAGATGGAGCTCAGCATTGGACTTTGTTCAAATCTGTGCAAAGCTAAGAAGGGCTCTGTACAGCTAGTGAGCTCCCTGTCATTTTTGGCATTCAAGTTGAATAAGTACTTGCTGGAGTTGTTATAGAGAACTTCAAGGAATTCAAGTCCAGACCATAGAGGGAGTGTGGGGAGGAGAAAGTACACAATAAGAACCCATCCCAATGTGAGGTTTTGACATCAGCTTGTTCTATGACAGGCGTTTGTTTCTACTGAATGCAATCTATGTGCCAGGATTTGTCATCACTTCATCTGCATCATTATTCCCTAGCATTGGCCTTATGCAGTCCCTGTGACAATTCTTCCCATTTTACAGGCCGGGAATGTGGGGCTTAGATGCTCATGTTCTTGGGGCTAAGCCCTGAGTCTTGGCCAGTGTGATTCTGGACCTGACCCCATAGTTCAGGTCCATTGTCCCCCGCTGTTCTCAAGGTCAACTCAGGACAAAGGAGCCCAGGCCTGCCTGCTCCCCTGGGTATGGGTCACACTGAGGCTGGCTGGCTCTGCTCTCCACATCTGTGCCAGCAGCTGCTCACACAGCATCTGAGCCCCTGGGTGATGTGGGGACAAGGCCTTGGAAGGATGCTCCAAAGGGAGGGGCGGCCCATTCACATAGGCAAGCAGGGAGAGATGAGCCAGGAACCAAAGATAGAAAGTGCCTCTTATTGGGCCTGTTCTGATGTAAAAATGCAGAACTCAGAATTAAACAGGCATTTTGCATTGCAGAGCAATAATGCCTAATTAAGCTATTCTTGGGCCTGGGGGCACTTAGGAATTTTGTGAGTTTTTATTGCTCAAGACAATGAATAATACATAAGTCTGTACAGTCTCAATTCAAATGATGACTCATCAGTCACACCGAAGGCTTCGTTCCAATCCTATCCATATTCTGATGTGGTCTTCCTACACTTCAGAAAGCCTAGGTTTGGCAGCTGGGACCCTCCTATTTCTTGGTGATTAAAGTTTGCGTTTTTTAGGGAAATACTCTTGAAAGCTGAATCATGGACTCGTGCTGGTCTGCAAACTGTCTATTCCTGGTCCATGAAGGGATAAGCACAGAAATGGAGAGTAAATGCTTAGAAGCCTTTATAGCAATTTAACAGAGTGACTTTGTGTGGGTGGAATCTAATAATAGAAGTCTGGAATTGCATTTTATATGTTCATTTTTTTAGTTCACTTTTCTACTAGTTCAATTTTATTATGTTTTATGAAAATA
This sequence comes from Spilogale gracilis, assembly GCA_004023965.1. Taxonomy (NCBI): domain Eukaryota; kingdom Metazoa; phylum Chordata; class Mammalia; order Carnivora; family Mephitidae; genus Spilogale; species Spilogale gracilis. The sequence goes on along the minus strand of PITA01001868.1, from coordinate 114,864 downwards.
TTGGTTTGCAATAAGTTAGCAATTTAAAATAAATAAATAAAAAATAATAAATAAATAAATAAATAAATAAATAAACAAACAAACAAAAAAGCCCCCATTCTTCTCCCACAAATGCTTTGAGAAGTGCAGATCCAGGCCAGGGTTCTTCCTGCTCATCACATGAGTCTGCAGAGCGCATGGTCAGCTTCATGACCCTCAAGTCTAGTTACTGCAAAGCACCAGGTTCAAGCACTTGGGGAAGAGGAGCACGCCCTGAATTTGCTGCAGGAGTCTGTGCTGAGCTCCAGCTGTGTGGTGCCTTAGCTCAAGACCACAGCTGATCTTCCTGGAGCCAAAGTACCCTCCTGGGGCTTGTGGACCAGTAACTGAATCAGGACAACAAGTTTGTACCCCAGCTTTGCAAGGAAGTAGCTGGGTGACCTTGACCAAAATTTCTTCTCTCTTTGGGTTTTAGGTTTCTCATTTGTAAAATGAAAAAAGAATTCATTTCAATGGCCCTTCCAATTCTTTCATTCTATGACTCCAACATCTCCTGAGAATGACTAAGATGCTCATTTTAAAACAAGAAGATCAAGGCCATGTCTCTAAACAAGTTCTCATAGCACATTGAAAGCAATTTCTTAATCTAGACCCAGAAAAATCACTGACATCCAACACTTATATTTTCTTACACATCTATAAGGTTCAGTTTAATACAATAAGCTACACATAACTGAAAAGTATATTGTGTTGTGTTTTGACATATGTATTTGCCTGTGAAGCTATCGTCTCAACCAAAATATAGTTGACCTCTCAAGAATACAAGAGTTAGATGCACCAACCCCCAAGCATTGAACTCTATGTATAACTGTGTGGATAACTTTGACTATGAGTAGCCTACTGTTAGCCTTACCAATAACAAACAATTGATTAACACATGTAATCTGTATTATGAACTGTATTCTCACCTTAAAGTAGGCCAAAGAAAGGAAAATGTTATCAAGAAATCATAAGGAAGAGAAAATACACTTATAGTTCTACACTGTATGAAGTCCTCATATAAGTGGACCTGTGTAGTGCAGACTTATGTGTTGTTCAAGGGCCAACCATACCAATCATTCCCTTCATTTCCAAAAGTCATCTTATGCCTCTTCAAAGTCCTCTTTCCCCTTGAACTCTGGCCCCCAGCCAACCAAAGATCTGCTTTCTGTCACTACAGATAATTGCATCTTATATGATTTTATATGAATAGAATCACACAGTATGCGCTTTTCTGACTTTTTTTTTTACCCAGCATAATGGTTTTGAGATTTATCTATGTTGCTCCATGCATAAATCCTTTTTTAAAAGATTTTATTTATTTATTTATTTATTTATTTGAGAGAGAGAAAGAACACAGACGGAGAGTGAGAGGGAGAAGCAGACTCTTGCTGAGCAAAGAGCTAGATGCTGAGCTTGATCTCAGGACCCTGAGATTATGACCTGAGCCAAAAGCAGACACTTAACCAACTGAGCCACCCAGGCATCCTGCATCAATCCTTTTTATTGCAATAATTGGATATACCACAACATTTTTATCTGTTCAGTAGTTAAATATAAAAATAGTTGATTAAATTTGTGTTGTTTCCTGTGTTTGCTATTACGAATATTACTATAAATATTCATATCAAAAGTTTTTGTGTGAACACGTGCTTTCATTTCTCTTGGATAAATATGTAGGATTTGAATGCTGGATCGAAAGGTGGGTATATATTGAACTATTTTAGAAATCACCAAACTGTTTTCTTAGTAGGTTGTACCATTTTACAATTCTACCACATTTGTATGAGAACTCCACTTGTTCTACAACCTTGTCAACACGCAATACCTCCAGTCTTAAATTTTAACTGTTTTAGTGAATGCATAGTAGTATCTCAGTGTGGTTTTAATTTATATTTCCCTGATGACTAGTCAAGTTGAATATCCTTTCATGTGCCTATAGATCATTTGTAAATATTCTTTTGTCAGGTGTCAAATCTTTTCCACATTTTTAAACTGAGCTAATTTCATTGCAAGAATTATGTACATGTTCTGGATAAAAGTCCTTTGTTTGATGTACATGTTGCAAATATTTTCTCCCAGTCCCAACACTTGGTCTTTAGTTTTTTGATTGCATACAATTTCAAGGAGCTTTACAGTTCTATATAAGCTCATCCATGTGCCTGAGTCCAAGTCATGGACCCAGATGAAAAATCATCTCCAAGGCTCCAGGCTGGGCCAAAAGATGAGGAAAGCTGGTGTCAGTATTAGAAATAGGCCCAGTGAAGGTAGACTACTTTTTGTGAGTAGGACAGGTATGCATAGTTTTGGGTAATTGAATTTTAAGAGATGACAATAAAGATAAGTGGAAAAGTTCAGCAGAATATGGACAAATGAGATTTACATGATCCCTAGCAACTGTCCAGAGAATCTACAACTAAAGACACAGGTTTGATGAAGTCATCAAGGAAGACCTGGTGGACTCTGCTACAAGAAATGCAGACTGAGTTGCTAGAGCTGGGAAGCATTCCTGGTTAAGCGCAGGGCACTGAGTGAGTCCTCTCTTGTAGAGTCTGTAGAGGACATGAAAAGAATAAGAGATCAAGGACTGAAGAATGAAGGAGTGAATACTCCCAGCCGAAGAGAGAGGAAGAAGGGGACACATGGAAGACCATGGAAGATGGGAGCCCAAGTTATTGTTTTTGGCTTTTGTGATGTTGGCCAGGGAGATGTGTGCATAAGCAGATTTGGACAAAATGAAAGATTTAAAGTTATATACATAAGAAGGGCTTGTGGATACCAGGGGAGGAGAAGAAGGTGGTGAAAGATATTTACCAACAGAGGAGAGGCAGAAATGGGGAGGAAGACCAAGCAGGCCAAGCACTTGAAGAGGAGGAGCATGAATTTGAAGAGCTATTACAAAATGTGCATTTGTGGAAGAGATAGCTGAAACTAGAGGATTTGTTGTCGGTTGTGATGTATGCACACAGCCTTCTATCTTCTTCATTTGCCTTTCAAGAAACTTTCCGGTAAAGACCTCTGGTTCACCTCACAGCTTTGGAGTCAGATTTGTATTTATTCTGAATGCAACAGCATGCTGAGGCTGGCCTCAAGACAGTCCTATTTTATTCAGGTTACAAAGAGCTTCAGTGGTGGATGGTAAGTAGTTCCTGGCTCAAGGCAGGGATTTCGTCTGTCTTGTTCTTTGTTTGGGAAGTTGTGGGCACTTTCTGTATTCTTATCAAATGGTGGCTGAATATTATTGTAAAAAGCCTATAGTCATATATTGTATATGGCCTGGGTAAGTGTAGTGCAACTAGGTATTTCTAAAAAAAACATTAAATAGTTGGTCTCCATGTTAGATAATTGCTTCCCATCTTCATCTTTTCTTCTCTGTGTGACCACATGCCTTTCCTTATGTAGATCATTCTGTCCTCTCACTCTCCACGTATTTGCTTATATCCCCGTTACCCTGCTCACTCCAATAAAATCAGCAAATAGTTCTCATAGTTAACCATGCTCAGGGACAGTTTACAAACACAAAGCAAACAAACACCTTAAAATACAAAGACTTCTGGAATGCTATAGGAATTGGAGTATGTTAGCATACACTAAGTTCATTGCTCTGAAGAACACCATGTGTGAACTATGACCAGGTGGGGAGGAAAGGTTTTTCCCTTCAGAACTTGTCTGACTTCTTCGTCTTTCAGGTTTGGCTCCTTTACCCTTAGAATTGGTTAAATTTACCATAGAGCACTGGACTTCCCATCAGTGAGATTTCTCATTCTGTCATTGCTTGTCCAATGCTGGCTTTCCATACCAAAATGCAAGCTCCAGGAAGGCATTCATCAGTGCTTACCTTGATCATGGTGATATGCTTATATCTGGGGACACTTAAATGCTTAATAAATGTGTGTTCACTAAATAGCTTATTAACTGATGTCTTCCAAGTTTCTGGCAGAAGAACTACAGTCTAGAGAGGAATGAGGAGCCTCCTCCAACTCCCATTGCTCTTTCTGGGATCCAGGAAGTGTCTTCCCACCCAATAAAGAGCTGAGGTTCTGCCTCAACATTCTTTTCAAATGTAAAGTCATGAATTTTTATTCTATAAAAGTCTTATAGTTCCTCTAGAGATTGTGTAAAGTAAGGAATTTTTACTCTATAAGAGGCTCTTACAGTTTCTCTGGAGATCCTTTTACCTAGAAGGACACAAAGTTTGAAGAAGTTTAACCAAATCCCTCAGAAAGCGAGTGATACCTGAACCCTGTATCAGATCCTCAGGCCAGATCCTTACCTTGAACAGTGTCTAGAAATGGTGTGGTCCAGTTATTAAGGCTACCTCCATTAGCTCAGACTGTCTGGGTGTGAATACTAGCTCTACTACCTCTAAAGTGTATGACATTGGGCAAGTCACTTCACCTCTTTTGAGCTTGGTTTCCTCAATCTGTGAACAAGGCCTGATGCTAACACCTACTTCATAGCGTTACTCTGAGGACTTATGGGGAGGATCATAACACATATAAAAGTATTTTGAAGTGTGCTTGGCATGCAGACATTAACTATTATTAGCAAAGAAGGTTGAATGGTATTTCTTAGCCTGCTCAGAGCCACTCAATCCAATGATTGGAGGAGATGGAGTCTGAGACATTTCTGATTGCCATAGCAAGTGAGGGGTTGAATTAGGACTCAGGACACTGAGGCTCCTGGGGTGCTTTCAGGGCTTCAGTATGGCTTTTCCTCACTAATCCTTATTCTTGGCACTTCACTCTGAGTGAATCCCTTCTATCTTATCCTATGAGCCTCAGTTTCCTCATCTGAAGGGGGGAAGCGGTCATCCCTGTCCTGCTACCTACAAAGTCAACAGAGATGGGTGAGAAGGTGCTTTTAAGCAGGAAAAATAAAAGTTTTCACAATTACCTTCCAAACAAGTGAGTTGTGGGGGTGGGGGAAGAAACACCAAGAATTTTGAGTCAGAAATTCTCCTTCTGAAAGAAATTGTTGAGAATTTGCTTCTTAGGAAACGAGGTGACCTTGAGTGGCATGTTAACAGTTCATTTCATTGGTTACATCTGTGCCCAGGGTGGGTGCTGCCAGCAGAAATGGCAGAGTGCCCAGGCCAGCGACACCAACACTGGGCAGCCGGGAAGAAGCGGTGACATCTGTGTGGGGGCGGAAGCGGATGCATTTGTCAGGGTTTTGCTCTTTCTTTTCTAAATTCAGAACATTTAGGGAGAGAACAAGAGTGAGGAATACTGATTTCCCCTCCAGGAAAGGATGATGGATGGCAGTAGGTGGTGGAAAACATGGCCACTTCCTCTCCCTGTCCCACCCCATCCATCCCATCTGCATCTCTTCCTCAAAGGCTGTCTGCTTGTTGTCTCTCCCCCTTCTCCTGCATTACCTCCCTAGGCTACCACACTCGCACTCTGCTTTGCACTTTCTCTTTCCTTGCTCCCTGCCACTCTTGCTACCAAGATTCAAAATTATACCACGTGTCTCAGAAGGATTCCATTCCTGCATGTAATGGAATCTCTGCAACAAGAGACGTTCAGACATTAGTCCTGGTCGTTTGTGAGACCTGGAAGCAGAGTGGTTTTTCCCAGGGGGCCAAATGGTCACAGCTGTACTGTGAGCAGCAGCAGAGGCTGGACAAAAACACTATTAAGCTCATCCCTAACTGTTCATGGAGAGAAATATGGCTGGGAAGAAGGAAATGTGAGGGCTGAAGGCTGTTAGCTGGGACAGTCCAATAGATAAGAGACAGTGTAGAGAGAGAAAAAGTGAGGTTGGGGAGAGGGGTCCCTAGAACAAGGGCTGGCCTGGCTATCAGGAGCCAGGACTCTGAATTTCAACACTGACAGAACCTACCTGGCTTTGAAGAGCCACACTGCCAATCTATTAACCAGTTAAGAGAACACTAGTGTTTCTCAACCTTTGCACTACAGATATTGGGGGCCACACAAGTCTTTGTTGTGGGAGTTGTCCTGTTCATTGCAGCATCCCTAGATAGATGCCAGTAGTACCCTCAACTCAGTTCCCAGCTGTGACAACTAAAATGGTTCCCAGACGTTGCCAAGTGTCTCGTGAAAGCAGGGGAAGCTATGGGTGGTGGTGGTGCAGGGAAGGGGAGTTGTGTGCAAAGTCCCCACTGGGCTGAGAAACACAGAAAAAAACTGTCCCCCAGAGTGGGACAATGGGCCTTTAGGATTTTATCAATAAGTATTCAAATCCTGATTCTATAAAAAATAATTCTAAGATTTCTTTTGACCTTAACTTTGCAAGTAGCAAGCAAAATGGAGAGAGATTTGGCACTGGGAAGTACAACCAGCTTATCATAAAAGATGATGGGTCTCCTGAGTGCCCACTGGGCACCATGACATATGGTTAAATCCCAGTGAATTGGGCTGCATAAGCTTTATTTTGTTTTGTTTTGCTTATACTGAAAATTATTCTGGAACTAATTGAGAACCTCTACTATAAAACTCATAAAGATTTGTTGTTGATTCAGGTAAACTGAGGCACAGAAAAGGAAAACCCTTAAGTAATCCTAGTTAGAACCAGCCTTGGGCTTCTGCCACAGATATCAGCTCATGTACTGAGAGGGGGAAGAATGCATAGAAGATGTTCTCAGAGCCCTGAAACAAATTCAGATACCTCATTTCCGGGGCGCCTGCGTGGCTCAGTTGGTTAAGCGACTGCCTTCGGTTCAGGTCATGATCCCGGAGACCCGGGATCGGGTCCCACATCGGGCTCCCTTCTCAGCAGGAAGCCTGCTTCTCCCTCTCTCACTCCCCCTGCTTGTGTTCCCTCTCTGGCTGTGTTTCTCTCTGTCAAATAAATAAAATCTTAAAAAAAAAGAAAGATACCTAGTATCCTATAGTCAAGAAAAGGGAACATGGAGAGAGAAGAAATCTGGGGTTTTAGGGCATGTCCACCATAAACTGCCTATCTCCAGACTTTCTTCATATCAAAGAATAAACCCTTGTATATTTACCAACTTCTTTTTCAATTACTGTATCTCTTGGACAATTCTGTCCATTAATCTAATCATTGAAGCTCACCTCAGTCTTTGTTGCTGGTCTTCAAGATCTTCTTCAAATGTTCAAACCAACTAGACCTAACAACATTTATTGAATCTTCCACTCAATAATAGCAGAATACACACTTTTCTTTACAGCACAAGAAACACTCTTTAAAGCAGATGATAAGATTCATCTAAAGTAAAAAGGGAAATTTTTAGTTGTATATGCTACATGTATTAATAATGAAGAAAGGTCTCAAAGAAATTGTCTAACATTTTCCCTTAAGAAACTAGGAAAAGAGGAGCAAACTAAAACTAAAGCAAGAAGAGAAAAAGAAATAATAAAGAGTGGCATGAAAGTGAATGAAACAGAAAATAGGAAGAATATACAGAAAGCCAATGAAAAGATCTTTGAAAAGATAAAAAAAATGACATGCAATATTGACCAAGAAAAAAGGGAGAAGACTCAAACCTTAAAATCAATTATGAAAGATGAGACATCACTACTATTCTTATAGGAATAAAAAGAAACATAAATGAATACCATAAACAACCACATTCCAAGAAATAGGATAACTTAGATGAAATGGAGAAATTACCAGGAAGACACAAATAACCAAAACTTACTCAAAAAGACACACATAATCTTAACAGACCTATAACAAGTAAAAGATTGGAAGAATAATCTTAAAAATTCCCACAAAGAAAAGACCGACCCAGATGCTTCATTGGTGAATGCCATCATTTTTTAAAATTTCAGACCAACTATTTACAAACTCTCCCAAAAATTAGAACCTTTGTAATTCATTCTCTGAAGTCAGTTTACTCTAATGCCAAAACTAGACAACAATATCACAAAAAAGAAAAAATCTGGAAAAAAAACACAAAAACATGGAGGTTAAATGGCATGCTACTAAACAATGAATGGTCAACCAAGAAAATCAAAGAGGAAATAAAAAAAAACCACATAGAGGCAAGTAAAAATGAAAACATAAAGATCCAAAATCTTTGGGATGCAGCAAAAGGAGTTCTAAGAGAAACACTTATGGCAATATAGGCCTACCTTAAGAAGCAAGAGAAATATCAAATAAACAACCCAGCTTTACACTTAAAAGAGCTAGAAAAGAATTTTTAAAAACCCCAAACCAGCAGAAGGAAATAAAGAATAAAAATTAGGGCAGAAATAAATGAAATAGAAACTAAAAAAAAAAAAAAAACTAATAAGACAGATCAGTGAAATCAGGAGATGATTCTTTGAAAAGATCAACAAAAGTGATAAACTTTTAACCAGACTCACCAAAAGAGAAAGAAAGGGTACTCAAATTAGCAAAATTAGAAGTGAAAGAAAGGAAATAACAGCCAATACTATAGTAATACAAATGATTATAAGAGAATATTATGAAAATTTATATGCTGACAAATTAGACAATCTAGAAGCAATGGATAAATATCTAGAAACATAAAAGCTCCCAAAACTGAATTAGGAAGAAATAGAAAATTTGAGCAAACTAATTACCAGCAATAGAATTGAATCTGTAATAAAAAAAAAACCTCCCCAAAATCAAAACTTCAGGGCTAGAGAGCTTTGCAGGAAAATTCTACCGAACATTTAAAGAAGAGTTAATGCTTATTCTTCTTAAACTATTCTAAATAGAATAGGATTCTATTCTATTCTAAATAGAAGAGGAAGAAAATCTTCCAAATTCATTCTGTGAAGCCAAAATTACCCTGATACCAAAACCAGATAAGGACACTGTAAAATAAGAGAAATATAGGCCAGTACCTCTGACAAATATAGATGCAAAAATCTTCAATAAAATATTAACAAATTGAATCCAACAATACATTTAAAACAATCATTCATCATGATCAAGTGGGATTTATTTCAAGGATGCAAAGGTAGTTCAGTATTTGCAAGTCAACCAACATGACACATTGTATCAATAAGAGAAAGCATAAAAAGCATATAATAATTTCAATAGATGCAGAAAAAGCATTTGACGAAGTACAACATCCATTCATGATAAAAATCCTCAACAGAGTGGGTTTGAAGGGAACCACATAGAAAAGACCATATTTGAAAAACCCACAGCTAATACCATATGCAACAGGGAAAAACCAAGAGCTTTCCCCCTAAGGTCAGGAACAATACAAGGATGTCCACTTTCACCACTTTTATTCAATATAGTACTGGAAGTACTGGGCATAGCAATCAGACAAGAAAAAAATAAAAGTCATACACATTGATAAAGAAGAAGTAAAACTTTCACTACTTGCAGATGATGATACTAGGTACATAAAACCCTGAAGACTTCACCAAAAACCTATTAGAGTTGATAAATGAGCTCAATAAAGTCACAGAATATAAAATCAATGTACAGAAATCTGTGGCAATTCTATGCACTAATAATGAAGCAGCAGAAAGATAAATTAAGAAAATAATCCCAATTACAATTGCACAAAAATAATAAAATACCTAAGAATGAACTTAACCAAGGAAGTGAAATACCTGTCCTCTGAAAGCTATAAAACATTGATAAAAGAGATAAAAAATGACTCAAAGAAATGGAAAGACATTCCATGCTCACGAATTAGGACAAATATTGTTAAAATGTCCATACTACCCAAAGCAATCTACAGATATAATGCAATCCCTATCAAAATGCCAAAAGCATTTCTCACAGAACTAGAACAAACAATTCTGAATTTACTTGGAACCACAAAAGAACTTGAAGAGTCAAAGCAATATTAAAAAAAGAAAAACAAAGCTGGAGGTATCACAATTCCACATTTCAAGTTATACTGCAAAGCCGTAGCAATCAAAGCAGTCTATATCGGCACAAAAATAGACACATAAATCAATGAAGAATAGAAAGCTCAGAAATAAACCCATGATTATGTGGTCAATTAGTCTTCAACAAAGGAGGCAAGAATATGCAATTGGAAAAAATCTCTTCAAAAAATGTTGTTGGGAAAACTGGACAGCTATATACAAATCAATGAAGTCAGACCATTTTCTTACCCCATACACAAAAACAAACTCAAAATGGATTAGGACCTAAATGTGAAACATGAAACATAAAAATTCTAGAAGAGAGTACAGACAGTAATCTGACATAGGTTGTAACAACATTTTTCTAGATATGTCTCCTAAAGCAAGGAAAATAAAATAAAAAACAAACTTTTGGCATTACATCAAAATAAAAAGCTTCCGCACTGCAAAGGAAATTATCAACAAAACTAAAAGATAACCTACTGAATGGGAGAAGATATTTGCAAGTGTTGTATCCAATAAAGGGTCCGTATCTAAATTATATAAAGAACTTATACAACCCAACACACACACACACACACACACACACACACACACACACACACACACAGAAATAAAAATGGGCAGAAGACATGAACAGACATTTCTCCAACAAAGACATCCAGATGGCCAATAGAAACATGACAAGTTGTTTGACATTACTCCTCTATAGAGAAATGCAAATCAAAACTACAATGAGCTACCACCCCATACCTTTCAGAATAACTAAAATAAAAAGCACAAGGAACAAGTGTTGGCAAAGATGTGGAGAAAAAGAAACTCTCATATATTGTTGGCAAGACTGTAAACCAGTGCAGCCACTGTGGAAAACAGTATGGAGAATAGAAGTTACTAAAAAAAAAAAAAAACCTAAAATTAGACCTACCATATGATCCAGTAATCTTGCTACTGCATATTTACCTGAAGGATAAAAAGCACTAATTCAAAAGGATATATGCACCCCTGTGTTTATTGAAGCATTATTTACAATAACCAAATTATAGAAGTAGCCCAAGTGTCCACTGTTGATAGATAAAGATGTGATATATATATGGAATGCATATATATGATAAAATATTATTTAGACATAAAAAAGAACAAAATCTCGCCATTTGCAACAACATGGATGGATCTGAGAATATAATGCTAGGCAGAATAAGCCAGTCAGAGAAAAACAAATACCATATGATTTCATCTACATGAAGAGTATAAGAAACAAAGAAAAAATAAGAGACAAACCAAAATCAGACCTCAACTATAGAGAACAAACTGATGGTTACCAGAGGAGAGATGGGTGGGGGGATGGGTGAAACAGTTGAAGGGGATTACACTTATCTTGATGAGCACAGAGTAATATATATAATTGTTGAACCACTGTATTATACACCCAAAATTAAAATAGCTCTGTATTTAACTGTATTAGAATTAAAATTTTTTAAAAAACATTGCAAGTAAAATGAATTATAGGCCACAATTCTGTATGACTATAAACACAAAAATCTTCAACAAAATACTAGAGAAACAAGTCAAAGGACATACAAAAGGAATTATACATTATGAGTAGGATTTATCCCAGGAATGCATGGCCACATTAGCATCTATCAATGTAATGCATTATAGTAATAGAATAAAAGATGTAAACAAAACAGTTACTTAGTAGACACAGAAAAAACATTTGACAAAATCCAACATCCTTTCTTTCTTAGTTATTATTTTATTACTAACATATAATGTATTATTTGTTTCATGGGTACAGGTCTTTGATTCATTATTGTCACACAATACACAGCACTTCCCACAATACTCTCCCCAATGTCCACCAGCCAGCCACTCCATTCCCCCACCCCCTTCCACTCCAGCAACCCTCAGTTTGCTTCCTGACATTAAGAGTCTCTATGGTTTGTCTCTCACTCCAGTTTTATCTTGTTTCATTTTTTCCTCTCTTCCCCTTATGATCCTCTGCCTTTTTTCTTAAAGTCCACATACCATAGATTTGTGGGTCTATATCTGGACTCTCTACACTGTTCCATTGGTCTAGTTGTTTGTTTTTGTGCCAGTACCATGCTGTTTTGGTGATCACAGCTTTGTAATAAACTCTGAAGTCAGGTAACATGATGTCCCAGCTTTGTTTTTCTTCTTCAATAATTCCTTAGCGATTTGGGGTCCCTTTTGGTTTCATATAAATTTTAGGATTGTTTGTTCCAGTACTTTGAAAAATGTTGGTGGAATTTTGATCGGAATGGCATTGAAAGTATAGATCGTTTTGGGCAGTATAGACATTTTAATAATGTTTATTCTTCCAATCCATGAGCATGGAATGCTCTTCCATCTTTTTGTGTCTTCTTCAATTTCTTTCATGAGTGTTCTGTAGTTCCTCAAGTACAGATTCTTAACTTCTTTGGTTAGGTTTATCCCTAAGTATCTTATGGTTTTTGGTGCTATAGTAAATGGAATCAATTATCTGATTTCCCTTTCTATATTTTCATTGTTAGTGTATAAGAATGCAACTGATTTCTGTGCATTGATTTTGTATCCTGCCACATTACTGAATTGTTGTATGAGTTCTAGTAGTTTGGGGGTAGAGTCTTTTGGGGTTTCCACATAGAGTATCATGTCATCTGCAAAGAGAGGGAGTTTGACTTTTTCTTTGCCAAGTTGAATACCTTTTATTTCTTTCTGTTGTCTGATTGCTGTTGCTAGGACTTCTAACACTATGTTGAACAGTAGCAGTGAGAATGGGCATCCTTTTATTGTTCCTGATTTCACAGGGAAGGCTGACAGTTTTTCCCCATTGAGAATAATATTCGATGTGGGTTTTTCATAGATAAATTTTATGAGGTTGAAGAATGTTCCCTCTATCCCTATCCTTTGAAGAGTTTTGATCAGGAATGGATGTTGTATTTTGTCAAATGCCTTTTCTGCATCAAATTCTGCAGAGTACCATATGGTTCTTCTCTCTTCTATTATTGATTTGTTCTATCACGTTGATTGATTTGTGAGTGCTGAACCACTCTTGCATCCCTGGGATAAATCCCAACCTGGTCATGGTGGATAATCTCTTTAATGTATTGTTGGATCCTGTTAGCAAGGATCTTGTTGAGAATCTTGGCATCCATATTCATCAGAGATATTGGTCTGAAGTTCTCCTTTTTGATGGGGTCTTTGTCTGGTTTGGAATTAGAGTAATGCTGGCTTCATAAAAAGAGTCTGGAAGTTTTCCTTCTGTCTCTATTTTCTGAAACAGCTACAGGATAATAGGTGTTATTTCTTCTCTGAATGTTTGGTAGAATACCCCAGGGAATCCGTCTGTTCCTGGGCTCTTGTTTTTTGGGAGGTTTTTTATCACTGCTTCAATCTGGTTACTAGATATAGGTCTATTCAGATTGTCAATTTCTTCCTGTTTCAGTCTTGGAAGTTTATAGGTTTCCAGGAATGTATCCATATCTTCTAGGTTGTTGGACTTATTGGCATATAATCATTGAAAATAATTTCTGACGATTGTTTCTATTTCCTTGGTGTTATTCGTGATCTCTCCCCTTTCATTCATAATTTTATTAATTTGGGTCTTCTCCATTTTCTTTTGGATGAGTTTGGCCAATGGTTTTTCGATCTTATTATTTCTTTCAAAGAACCAGCTTCTAGTTTCGTTGATGTGTTCTACTGTATCTCTAGTTTCTAGTTCATTGATCTCTGCTCTAGTCTTTTTTTTTTAAGATTTTATTTACTTATTTGACAGAGAGAAACACAGCGAGAGAAGGAACACAAGCAGGGGGAGTGAGAGAGGGAGAAGCAGGCTTCCCGCTGAGCAGGGAGCCTGATGTGGGGCTAGATCCCGGATCTCCAGGATCATGACCTGAGCCAAAGGCAGTCGCTTAACCAACTGAGCCACCCAGGTGCTCCAATCTCTGCTCTAGTCTTAATTATTTCCCATCTTGTGTGTGGGGTTGGTTTAATTTGTTTTTGATTTTCCAGTTCTTTAAGGTATAACAAGAGTTGGTTTATTTGGGATTTTTCAATTTTTTTGAGTGAGCCTTGGATGGCTATGTATGTCCACCTTAGGACTGCCTTTGCTGTATCCCAAATCATCTTTGACATAGCAGGAAAAAATATCCAGTGGAAAAAAGACAGTCTCTTCAATAAATGATGGTGGGGAAATTGGCCAGCTACGTATAGAAGAATGAAACTAGACCATTCTCTTACACCACACACAAAGGCAAACTTGAAATGGATGAAAGACCTCAATGTGAGGCAGGAATCCATCAAAATCCTGGAAGAGAATATAGGCAGTAACCTCTTTGACATCGGTCACAACTTCTTTCAAGACATGTCTCCAGAGGCAAAGGAGACAAAAGCAAAAATGAACTTTTGGGACTTCATCTAAATAAAAAGCTTCTGTATAGCAAAGGAAACAGTCAACAAAACAAAGAGGCAACCCACAGAATGGGAGAGGATGTTTGCAAATAACACTACTGACAAAAGGCTGATATCCAAGATCTATAAAGAACACTCAAACTCAACATCAAAAAAATGGGCAGGAGACATGAAGAGGCACTTCTCCATAGAAGACATACAAATGGCTAACAGTCACATGAAAAAAATGTTCAACATCACTAGCTATTAGGGAAATTCAAATCAAAGCCACACTGAGATACCACCTTACACCAGTCAGAATGGCCAAAAATGAGTAAAGGATCTGAAAACACATTTCTCCAAAGAAGATATATAAATGGGCAATAAACACATGGGAAAAAGCTCAACATTAGTCACCAGGGAAATGAAAATCAAAACCACAGTGAGATACCACTTACACATACTAGGATGTAAGATCTAGAAGATAGACAATAACTGTGTTGATGAAGATGTGGGAGAATTAGAACACAAATACATTGCTGGTAACAATGCAAAATGGTTCAGTTACTTTGGAAAACAGTTTGGAAGTTCCTCAAAAAATTAAATATAGGATTGTAATACGACTAGCAATTCCTCTCTTGGGTATATACCCAAAAGAAATGAAAACATATTCATACACAAATTCACCTATGAATGTTCATAGTAGTATTACAATAGCCAAAATGTATAAACAACACAAATAAAGCTCTGCTACATGCTAAAACATCATTAAACCTTGAAAATATTATGCTAAGTGAAAGAAGCCAGACCCACAACAACACATATTGTATGACTACATTTAAGTGAAATGTGGGAATAAAGAAAACATATAAAGACAGAAAGATCCCATTTAGTCATTCCTTAGGGCTGAAAAGGGAAGGCAGCTGGGAGAAATAGGGTGTGACTGTGATTGGGCATGTGAATTCTTTTTAGGGTGACAAAAATGTTCTAAAATTGGACTGTGATGATGGCTGCACAACTGTGTGATTATGCTAAAAAGCATTGACTTGTATACCTTAAAAAGGTGAACTGTATGGTTGTAAATATATCTTAATAAAGACACTTAAAAAAATCCCTCTGGTATGTAGCAAATGAAAGGCAAGAGAGGGTAAAAAACCAACCTCCCCCATGCTGCCCCCCATCCCCGCCCAACTGGAGTGTTCCAGGCAAGAAATAATGGCTTAACTTAGGTTGGTGGTGGAGTTGGAGAGAAAAGGAAGAATTTATTTTGGAAGAAATAGCTAAAATACATGAAGATGGGTTTCACATTGGGGGGGATGAGACATTGAAGATGTTTTCCAAGTTTCTGGCTTGAGGAGCTGGGTGAATGATAGTGCCATTTATTTATCTTGAGGAAACTGGAGGAAAAAACACATTTGGTGGGAAAGTAATTGAGTGTTCTATTTTACTGTGGAATTTAAGATACTAGTTAGGCACTTAAGTTTATACACCTGCCTTCTGAATCTTGCTGAAAAAAACTCATGTAGACTCACCAGAATAGAACCACGTTATGCACAGTTTCTTATTTCCACTGAATGGTCAGTGGTGCCTAGAATTTCCATCCTCCTTTGCCAGTCAATTTTCTATTCCAAACTCCACAGTAACTTTTTCAAAACTTGCCATTCTCCTAAAATGCCCTATCCCACTCTCTTTCCCTTCACTCTTAAAGCTGAATCTTGACTCTTATTTCACCAAAGATTAGAAGCCAGTAGATGAGAATTCTATCAACTTCTGGGCACACTAGCTATCAATTTCTCTCCCCAGGTACTCTTGAATCCTACCTCTACACTGAGCAGTGTGCTGGGGACAGCTCTTACAGGCCTGTGAAAGTCATCTGTAAAATACCCAGGCATTTTGAGAACTGGTTGTTTCACCAAAGTTTTCTTGAAAATTAGCCAAGGTGGTAGTACTTACATAACAGAAGTCAGTATATGCAACAAATCATGTTTTTCTTTTGTCCAGAGGGACCATTTATTAGAATGCCATCTGCACTCTTGTTTCATCCATTGTACCCATTCTGATACCTTTAGCCTCTTCCCTACTGACACAGTCATGTGAGCATTTAAATATATTCTCCAAAGGGGAAAATATGCTGACTCTATCATTCTTGCCAAATTTGTGTTCCGCTCTTCTAAAAAAACCCAAAAACCTACCAGGGAAAAGCAATGTCATCTCGGGTATTTGAAATGTTTGCTTTGAGAATGGTGTTCTACCCCAGAGAAATCTCTGCCTCTAAAATCTCTGTCACTACCCTATTTCTTTCCTACCTTTCTTTTCCAGTTAAGGTTCTTGAGTTGCCCACCAATACTGTCTCCAGTTCAACTTCTAGTCACCCCTCAATCTACAATCTAGCTCTGTTCCCAAGGTCATGAGTGACCTCCTTATTAACTCCAGGGGACATTTTTCAATCCTTATCTTCTGTGAACTCTCAGCCACATTAGAAAGACATGATGACACCCTCCATCTACCTGCTAGGACAGCACATTTTCCTGGCTTTCCTCTCAACTCTCTGAAGGCCACTTCTCAGTCCCCTTTACCAAGTTTTCTTCTGCAGCTGGTTCTTCAAATGTTAATTTTTCTTTTTTTTGTTGTTGTTATTAAATATTTTATTTATTTGACAGAAAGAAATACAGCTAGAGAGGGAACACAAGCAGGGGGAGTGAGAGAGGGAGAAGCAGGCTTTCCACTAAGCAGGGAGCCCAATGTGGGGCTCAATCCCAGGACTCCAGGATCATGACCTGAGCTGAAGGCAGACGCTTAAGGACTGAATCACCCACGCGCCCCTCTGTCCTCACTCTTATTTCTTTTCATTTACAATCTCCCTTGGCAATATCTTTCATGCTGTTAGATAGAATCTGGAATTTAGTCTTCCCTTTATTGTGGGGATACCTGCAAAAGAAAAATGCTCATGTAAATCCCCTTGTAAGCAGAGTAATGCCAGACCTCTTGGAAAATATATTAATGATACTAGTGGGATATTTTCTACTGAATGCATTTGTTAGGTGTACCTGGTCTGTCTAGTATTACTTACAGCAAATAAACCTAGAATCTATAGCCATGATGCTCTGGAAAATATCATGCCAATCATGTACCTAGTTAAATAGAAAATGGAGAAATTTCTTACTGAAATAGTTTTTTGTTGTAAGTGATGTTCCCACACCTATCATTTAGAGACCTCATATGTTAAATCCAAGCCAGGGCTTATCTCATGGCAACCAGAAAAGATCTGACAAGAAGCCTCAGATTGCCATGCTTTGCCTGTGCCCTTCAATTATTTGTATCCTTGAAATAATTAGTAAAACTTGTAACTTGTTACTGGATAAAAGATCTGATTCATGAATCTGATTTGACAATATGCCCTTTGTCATGGTTTCATTTAACATTTTATGTGAGTGACTGCAAAATTTATTTTCTCCTGCTCAGTCCTCTCACCTGAACGCCAAACCATATATCCAAATGCCTATTAAACATCTCTACTGGAGATCCCACTGAGAACTTAAATTCAACATATCAAAATATGAACTCAACATTTCATCTCCTCCCCTCTCTTTCCCCTTCCTGCCGTACCACTCACATTCAGTTAGTGGAAGGGGAACTTCAATTACCCCAGATGCTCAAGCAATAGCCTGACACAGAGCCAGCAAAGGGCCTGGGGGCTAAGATGCTACTGCTCAGATTTAAATTGCTGAAGGCTCCTACATTTTGCCAGGCTGGTTTGTCATTATCTCCAGGCTCAAATGGTCCCTGGGACTTTCCTATTTTATCCGCCCCTGTAGTTCAGTGTCATAGAAAAATCCTTTGAGTTTGAAGTGTGCATATTGGAAGTTAATATTGTTAAAATGTCCATTCTTCTCAAAGTGACCTATCGGTTTGATGAAATCTATCAAGATTCCAATGGTATTTTTCATAGAAATAGGAAAACCAACCATTAAATTCATATGGAACCAGGAAAAAGTAGCTAAAGCAATCTTGAACAAGCACACAGCTGAAGGCATCACAATTTCTAGCTTTAATCTATATTACAAGGCTATAATAATCAAAACAGTATGGTGTTGACATAAAAACAGACCCCATTGGTCCAGAAACAAACCCATGCATATATGGCCAGCAAATTTTTGACAAAGGTGGCAAAAATATATAATGGGGGAAAGAATAGCCTTTTCAATAAATGGTGTTGGAAATACTGCATATCCACATACAAAAGAATACAATTAGACCTTTATCTTACATCATACACAAAAATCAACTCAAATGGATTGAAGATTTAATCATAAGACTAATATTAAAAAATTTCCAGAACATTTAAAGGGAAAGTAAAAATAAGCAAGTAGGACTACAGCAAACTAAAAACTTCTGCAAAACAAAGGAAACAATTGGAGGGGAGAGGGTGGGGGGATGGGTAAGTCTGGTAGTGGATATTGAGGGCATGTATTGCATGGACCACTGGGAGTGGGGGCATAAACAATGAATCTTGGAACACTGAAAAAATAAAATAAAATAAATTTTTTAAAAAGCCCCACATTGAGATATCACCTTACACCAGATAGAATAGCCAAAATCAACATGACAGGAAACAAAAAGTGTTGGAGAAGATTGGAGAAAGGGAACCCTTTTACACTGTTAGTGGGAATGCAAGTTGGTGCAACCACTTTGGAAAACAGTGTGGAGATTCCTTAAAAAATTAAAAATAGAGCTACCCTATGACCCTGCAATTGTACTACTGGGTATTTGCCCCAAAGATACAGATGTAGTGAAAAGAAGGGCCATATGTACCCCAATATTCATAGCAGCAATGGCCACAATTGCCAAACTGTGGAAAGAGCCAAGATTCCCTTCAACAGACAAATGGATCAAAAAGATGTGTTCCATATATACAATGGAATATTATGCCTCCATCAAAAAGGATGAATACCCAACTTCTGCATCGACATGGACAGAGCTGGAGGAGATTATGCTGAGTGAAATAAGCCAAACAAAGAAAATCAATTATTTTTTGTTTCACTTACTTGTGGAGTATAAGGAGTAACGTGGAGGACATTAGGAGAAGGAAAGGAAAAGAGAATTGGGGTAAATCAGAGGGGGAGATGAAGCATGAGAGACTGTGGACTCTAAGAAACAAACTTAGGGTTTTGGAGGGGAGGAGGTCGGGGGGATGGCTGAGCCTGGTGGAGGGTTTAAGGAGGGCACATATTGCATGGAGCACTGAGTATGGTGCATAAACAGTGAATCTTGGAAGACGGAAAAACAAAATTAAATTTAAACAAAATATTGAAACAACCTAAGTATCTATTGACAGATAAATGAATTAAGAAAATGTGGTATATGCAATGGAATATCATTCAACCTTTAAAAGGAAGGATACCTTGCTATTTGCAACAACATAGGTGAACTTGGAGGAATTATGTTAAGTAAAATAAGCCAGACATAGACAAATATCACATGATCTCACTTATATGTAAAATCTGAAAAAAAAATTAAGTCAAATTCTTAGAAACAGAGAGTAGAATGGTGATTACCAGAGGCTGGAGGATGGAGGAAAAGAGAGATATTGATCAAAGAACACAAATTTTCAGTTATAAGAGTTGCGAGACCTAATATATAGCATGGTAACAATGGTTAAGTTATATATTGTACCTTCAAAATTTGCCAAGAGTAGATATCAAGTATTCTCACCACAAGCACACCGACCCACCTACCCATACACATACACACACACATAGAGGTAACTATGGGAATTGATGGCTATGTTAATTAGTTTGATTTTGGGGATCATTTCACAATGTGCACTCTATCAATATATCACATTGTATACCTTAAATACATAGAATTTTTATTTGTTGAAAATAAATTAACAAAAATATTTTAAAAATAAAGTGTTCAAGACTGAGGCTGGTTCCCTTTATATCAGTAAGAACTCTTCTAGTTGCAAGACACAGAAATCAAACTTTAACAGAAAGAATTTCATGGGTTCATAATTAAGAATATGAGCTTCCTTTTAGCATCTTGCAGGGTCAGAAAGTAAGGAAATGCTTAAAACAAGACAGACAGACAGACAAACACACACACACACACACACACACACACACACACATATTGATAGCGGTCTCTCAAAGGGGCACAGAAACCAACAGAAAGTACCCAATGGCTACAGCTGAAAAATTTGAGTAATAAAATAAAAAAAAGTTTTAGATTAAATGCAAAGTAAAAAGTGACCCCATATTGATACATGTAAATGACTAAATAAAGTAGTAAATGGGGACAAAAGACAAATTTCCTGTGCAGAAAAATTCTGAATAAATATACTCTGCATTAAAGGAGGTGAAATATGACCCCCCACTCCTTCAGAGTGAGCTGTGCACTGTGACTTCCTTCTAAAGAGTACAGCATGAAAAGGAGGGGAAAAGGAGTAACTTCACAGTAGAGAGACCTGACACACATTGCCTCAGATTAGCAGTCAAAAATCATGTGTATAGTATGAACTCTGGTTATGATGTGATAAAAATACTCTTAACCTTGGTGATTATCCTCCCCAAAATCCATAGCTCCAGTCTAGTCATAAGAATAAAATAAGACAAATTCCAATAGAGTGGCATTCAATAATACTATACTTAAGCAGTATTTCTAAAAACTATCAAGTTCATAAAAAAATAAGGAGAGTCTGAGAACCTTGTCACAGTCAACATGTACAATATTACTAAAACAGCCCACACTTTAAATATAAAATATTAATAAAGCACTACATCAGAAGTTCTCAAACTTCCCCAGTTCATGGGCCCTATGTGTCTTAGTAATTTTTTTCACAGCACTCCTAGGCCAAAATAAATACCTAATGACTGCATTTATTAAGTAGTTATGTCCAAATAACTTAATAGCAGTAGCCCACTCAACATCCAACAGTTGTTGCTGCTTCCCTCTATATCAGACAGATGTCTCTGTGCTCGCATTGAGTCCCTATGAGTTTGTAATGGTGCCCTGCAGCACCTCAGGGCAGTTTAAGAATTACAGCTCTAGGTTTTAAAACTCTGATGGGACGCACATGACAATCATGTGGCACAATTAGTCTTAAGTCAATTGACTAGATAACATTTAAACTTAAAGTTTCCATATCATGATAAAGCATTGCATTGGTTAGTTAAATGTTAAATGGCAACATTACTTCCACATCATTATCTTAGCAGCCCCCTTCACTATATTGATGATAGCCCTCACTGTATTACTTAGGGTCCTCCATGAAGCAGAAACAAAAAGAAGTGGGAGGGAGGGAGGGAGGGAGGGAGAGAGAGAGAGAGAGAAAGAAAGATTTATTATAAGGAAATGCTTCCTCTGACTATGGAGACCCGCAAGTCCAAATCAACAGTAGGGGTTGGCAGGCTTAAGGCTCAGGACAGCTGATGATGCAGATGAGGTCTAAAGGCAGTCTGCTGGTGAATCTCCTTTTGATTGGAGAGGTAATTTTTTTTTTCTATTCAAGCCTTCATCTGATTAGATGAGGCTCACCCACATTATGGAGTGAAATCCATTTACTCAAAGTTTATTGATTTCAATGTTAATTTATCCACATACCCTCCAAATTCGCACATAAATAATCACAAGTTTGCCCTTTGTCACCCACACACATCTCATTAAATCATACTTAATCTCCAAATAAAGGCAACAACAAGGTCATACTTCTACCTAACATGATTCAACAATTCTACATATATTGGAAAACCCATTAACCCTTTCCAGAAGAGGATGCAATGTCTTTGCGATGTTTAATTTTCTCTTGAGATCTTGTAACTTAAGTACTAGTTCATATAAAGTTTATATAAAGTTAAGTTATATATAAGTTAAATATACTTAAATATTATGATATAAAGTCAACACATCTTATGTTACATAACAAGGAGATAGGAAGAAAAAAAGATATTTGCTTGATATATGCATATACAAATATTCCTAACAAAATAAAGGGAAGATATGACAATTACAGTTTTTATTTCTGTGACTATTCACATGGTCATATCTGATATTTATAATTACCTTCTTCCACTACTCATTCTGTATTTCCTTTGCCCTCAACAAGCACTTCAGCCAATGATGGTTCTTTACACAGTGAGGTGTCCTAAATCTTCATTCCTGAAAAGTTTGGTCCGTTAGCAGTCTTGTCTGGATTGGGTTTTTGTAGTTTTCCATTAACCTTAGTTTCAGGTATTGCTGGGGTTCCAGACATACTCCTCCTGACCTCCATTATGGAGTAGCAATTCAATTTTCCCTTAATAGTCAGGATTCATTACCTCAGCCAGCACAGTAAGTCCCTTATTTGCCTGTTGTTGATTCAGAGGTGTGAGGAGTCCAAAATGGTCAGGTGACCATCTTATCTTCCAGTTCAATGAAATCATTGTTATGTGTCCTGGTGGAAACATTCCTCTAGTTAGAACTAAAATTTCTAAGTATAACTTGTGCGGACAGGAAGCAAAAATTTTACTAGCTGGTGAGTAGAGCTACTCCTATTTCTAGCCCTAGATTCCTAGACCCGTGACTCCTGGCTTTGGAAGAAACAGCAACATATATTGATTGCTTCAGAGCATATACAACTTTCTACAAATACTTTTCCTAGTCCTACAAAGTATTTCTATCTGCCTGACACTGAAATTAAATCCTCAAAAGGCTATTCCACTGTTTTATAAAACCAGATGCTTTAGGATGGTAGGAAATAAGACCAGTAAATTCCATAAGCATGAACCCACAGATGCACTTCATTTGCTGTTAAGTTAGTTTCTTGATCAGAAACAATGTTTTTGGAATACTGTGGATAATACATTATCTAGATACATGAATGATATTTTTGGTAGAGGCATTGCATATGAGAAAAGAAAATCTATATGTGTCTATTCCAGTAAGAACAAAATTCAGCCCTTGGCTTGATGGAAGTGATCCAATGTAATCAACCTAACACAAGTAGCTGGATTTCACTCTGAAGAATGGTGCCACATTGGGAATTTATTGTTGGTCTCTACTGTTGGCAGTTTCGACACTTAGTAGTGGCCATAGCCAGGTTAGCCTTGGTGACTAGGAGTCCATGTTGCTAACCCCATGCATAATCTCTAATCCTGCCACCATGGCTGCTTTGTCCAGGAAGCCATTAGGAGATGACAAGGGTGGCTGGGAAAAGAAGCTGCCTGGTACTCACAGAATAAGTCATCCTTCATACTACATTATTAAAATCCTCCTCTGCTGAGATTTCCTTTTGGTGGGCATTGACATGGAACACAAATATCTTCATTTTTCACTCATTCAGAGTTGTTTAGCCACATATTTCTTCTCCAGATTTCCTTGTCACCAGTTTTCCAATCATGTTCCTTCCAAGTCCCTGACCCTCCAGCCAAACCATTGACCACAGCCATGCATCAGTATGTGATTATTCATGTGGCCATTTCTCCTTCTAAATAAAATGAACCACCAGGTACACCGCTTAAAGTTCTAGGAGAAATTCTCTTCCTCACTCTCCTTCAAGGATATCCCAAGAATGAAATATAATCCTACTGCTATCTTCTTTCAGATAGTGCCTGCATATGATACAAAACCACCTATAAACCAGGGCTGAGTTTCCCCATCCTTGGTCAACTGGTTGTAAGGAACTCCTCATAAGTCCTTAGGTGCAAACTGGGAGAGAGAAGGTAGTGTTGCTGGGTTGGGGTGAACCAAGGGCATTGGGATACTTCAAGTAATTTGTTTCTTCAGGGTCTGCTTGAGCCCAAACTCGTATATACTAATGTCCATAGGATGATGGAGTGTTGCTATATGTACATGCCCAATTTTATCTTTTGGTATTTCAGATAACACTCAGTTAATGATGGGAAGCTCAGGTCATATGTGGCCCATGGTTAAGTGTTCAGTATGTACAAGTTCCAGTATCAATCCAAAAACTGATTTTCAAAAGGAAAGTAGCACTCTACCAAGGATGGCAGTACTTTGCTCTAAAACCCTAAAAGCATATGCTATAATTTACTTTTAAGGGCTTTCCACAGTCTGCCAACAGCATCCCTATCTGTCACTGATACTTCAAGCTCCATTAGACCTGCTGGATCATAGGACCCAAGAGGCAGAGCAGCCTATAGAGCAAGCTGGACCTGTTGCAGAGCCTTCTGTCCTGGGCTTCATGTAACAACTTTTAGGGTCACTTAGTAAATGGGCCAGAATAGCACACTTAAATGAAGAATATGTTGCCTCCAAAATCCAGTGAGGCCCGCTAGGTTAGACCTCTTTTTTGGTTGTAGGAGGGGACAGATGCAACAATTTATATTTTATCTTAGAAAGGATATCTCAACATGTCTGACCCTTGAGGAAGGGTAGGAGGCCCCTGAAATTGGTTAGATTTTTTTTTCACAGTCTAGCATATAAATGTCTTACCAATAAGTCTAGAGTAATTGATTTCTCTTGCTCATTAGGTCCAATCAGCACACTGTCATCAGTGTAATAGACTAGTGTGAGAGCTCATGGAGGGGAAAGGGATCTTATGATCAGATCCCCATGAGTTAAATTATGACATAGGCCTGGAGAGTTGATACGCCCTTGAAGTAGGGCAGTAAAGGTGTAATGCTGGCTTTGCCACTAGAGAACAAACTGCTTCCGGTGGACCTTATGAATAGGGATGGAGAAAAAGGCATTTTCCAGATCAATAGCTGCAAAACAGATATCAGGCAATGTGTTAATTTGTTCAAGCAATTAAAGTACTGGTGGGAGTCACCACTCCTGCATCCTTTAAGTTTTTGAGGGGGACACTAATCTCTGCAGTCCCTCTGGGAATGCAGAATTGCATTTGGTTTAGTATTTTCTTAGGTAGAGGCAGTGCCTCTTGGCCTTTTCCACCATAATATCCCTTACTCCATAGATCAAGGAACTGATGTAAGATTATGCCAGCTTCTCAGTCTGTCTGTTTCAGTTATGCATTCCAGAACCAGGGAAACCACCACAGGGTGGATTCAGGGATCCACTGGACTTCCTGTGAGATGGATCTCAGTTAAAACCCCATTGATCACTTAACATCCATAAGCCCTTACTCAGACTGGAGGACCACAGTGGTATTTGGGTCTCCTGGAATCAGTGTCCATTCAGAGCCAGTGTCTAGTAGTCCCCCAAAGGGCTGATTATTTACTTTTCCCCAGTACACAGTTATCCTGGTTAAAAAAAAAAAAGTAGGTCCCTTTAGAGAAGCCTGGGAAAATTAACAGTATAAATATTCAGTGTGTACTGGGATCCTTTCTCAAGGGTTCATTTATATCATTCTAGGTTTGTAAACTGGCTCAAGTCTGAGGAGAAACCATGACTGTTCTTATAAATCAGATTAGACTTTTGTTCACTTGACCTAGAACTTCTCTGCTTATCCAGAACAACTAAGAATTTCGTATGCTTCCTATCTGTTTCACCTCCAGGCAAACCATGACCAACTAGCCAGCACCACGGGCCTGTGCATGTCAGCCTTTTCCCATCACTGCTGTCTATAACGGTGTCCATGCTCTCCTGGCCTTAGGCAGTCGAGTGTCGCAGTAGATATCCGCCACCCCAGGACCCAACTACAGTTATTGTGGTTAGGTTTCCCAGTCCTTGCAAGGTCTGGCCTACAAAAAATGATCACAGAGCTCTTCAAGGATTCTAAGACTCTCCTCACAGATTTATTTCTCACAATTGTGGTGAAAGGCATGTCTTCTAGACCTTCCTAGGGTGGGTGAGTGGATCTCAGAGGACAAACCCACTCCAACATCCCACCATTCCTGTCTT
Organism: Spilogale gracilis; assembly: GCA_004023965.1. Lineage (NCBI taxonomy): Eukaryota > Metazoa > Chordata > Mammalia > Carnivora > Mephitidae > Spilogale > Spilogale gracilis. The sequence continues at coordinate 88,885 of PITA01001868.1, read as the reverse complement.
TGAATCCTTTTCTTTACATGAAATCAAGGCAGATCCAACATTTCTCTCTCAGTCACTGTGGGTCACCTTTTGGTTCATGTTTCAGCTGACGAACCAAACTGTTAGACCCTTTCTAACTCCCCAGGATGCAACATTAAATAGAATTTTTTTTTAAAAAAGTTAGCCCATCAATAAATTCGGCCTGATCCAACAGACGTTTCTTCCATCATTATTCAACACCTTTAGTATCTATTACCACAAATATTCCCTAGATTTCTATCTGCATGAATTAGAAACCTCAAGTAGCTGTTTTGGAGCATTGCACACCTCCTCATGAGTCAGACAATGTACCTCTCCTTTAGGGTCCTGCTGAGAACTGAGTCTACAGATAGGTCTAGAGGGAAAGAAGGGCAGTAGGGGTGGGTCCTCAGGAGAATCAGCATTGTCTTGCTTGGCAGTGGGGAAGGCCACTGCCCTCTCCTCAGACAGTGTAGGCTTCAGGCAGGAGTTAAGAGGTCACTTTTACAGAGGGTAGAGAAACTGCTTCCACTGTCAAAGATGACTCATCATAATTTAGGGGTCCAGTGTTCCCAAATCCATCAGAGTCTCCCCACATATCTTCACGCCAACTTTCAGGATCCCATTACTTCCCAATCAATGTCTTTAATAATAGACACCTGTGAAGTGAGGCATTCACCTCAAATTGTATATCAGCCAGATATAGGAAAAGATTGTGAGTTTGATTTTTAACAATCTCAGCATTGTGGCCATAGGAGAAAGCGTTTCCTTCAGAAAAAAATAAAGATTTCGAGTCATTTCTGGGACTCCTGAGCTGGGAATTTGAATCATGAGCTCATCCTTTTCTTTCCCCACTTTATCTAACAACCAGCCAAACTCATTATATTTCTTAGTTTGACAAAAATGTTTGAATGTATCATTTACATTATCACTCTGATCTTAGTTTCTTATAAGTTTTGGACAGGAATAAACAATGGCGATACTTTGCTTATCTCTATTGCCCCATCACACCATGGTTATCATTGTTCTCTTGACTACTAGAAATAGAGTCATTAGTGTCTTTAAAATCTAATCAGATTAGAGAGCCAATGCCAGAAACCCTAGAATGAATTCAGGAAATGTATCCTTAAAATTTTGTTCTTCCAGAAGCACTCTCAGGGTGCCTTAGTGGCTTAGTTGTTTAAGCATCTGACTTCATCCCAGGTCATGATCCCAGAACCCTGGGACTGAGTTTGCATCAGGTTCCCTGCTCAGTGGGAAGACTGCTTCTCCCTCTGCCCCTATCCCCACTCATGCTCTCTCTCTCTCTCTCTCTCTCTCTCTCTCTCTCTCAAATAAATAAAATATTAAAAAAATAGAATCACTTTCCATATCAAAATATGTACAAGTCAGAATTCCCCCAGAGAAAAGTGTGTGTGTATGTGCATGTGTGTATGTGTTATAAGAAATTGCCTCACATGATCATGGAGAATAGTAAATCCTAATCTGCTGTGTGATCTATCAGGCTCAAGACACAGAAAAGCTGATGGTTATAAACTCTGAAGGCCACCCAGGAAAGGTGATAGTGTAGATGAAATCCAAAAGCAATGTATTGGAGAAATCCTCTCTTTTTTGTGGAGTCTAGTCTCTTTGTTCTATGCAGACCTTCAACTAATTGGATGAAGCCCGTCACCTTCTGGAGAGCAATCTGCTTACCCAAAGTTCACTTATTCAAATGCTAATCTCATCCAAACACCATCATACTCCCCAAGCTGAGATATAAAATTAACTGTCATAGTCTCCCAGGTATCTTTCACATGGCATTTTGTTTTTCCCATATGTTATAACTAATAACATGCCCATACTTACCCTTACTTTGAGGACAACTCATTTTTACCTCTTTCTTAAGCAATGTTAATTTTTTCCCCAAGATCTCCTTCTTAAAAATCATGTTTTCAGGGGCGCCTGGGTGGCTCAGTTGGTTAAGCGACTGCCTTCGGCTCAGGTCATGGTCCAGGAGACCTGTGATCGAGCCCCACATCGGGCTACCTGCTCGGCGGGAAGCCTTCTTCTTCTCCCTTTCTCATTCCCCCTGCTTGTGTTCCCTCTCTAGCTGTGTTTCTCGCTGTCAAATAAAATCTTTAAAAAAAATTTATTAAAAAAAATCATGTTTTCATTCTCTACATTTTAACTCTTCTCTTTGGGGGCAGAAGGGTCTGCTCTATTTTCCCCTTGCTTTCAGCTTGTTACCAATTTTGACTTCCAGTTTATTCTTTAGTCAAATTGATGATGTTCATCTCCAGTTAGTCCTTCATTTGTTCTCTTTTCCATACTTGGAAAAACCCCACTTCTACCTTCAGCAGATTCTCCTCCATATTTCAGTCTCTCTAAGGAGACTTCTGGGTCCTGTCAGCCCATGAAGATGGCCCCCTCTGTACTCTGCATGATTCCTGGGTCCCACACCTTCTAGCACTCATTTGCAAGGGTCAGGTGTGGGACATATCACTGTTTGCCAAGAAGCTTCTTGAGGATGGGATCCTGCCTTCTGCTAAATCCTCCAGCATCCGACACTGTGAGCAGTCAATATAAGACCAAATTACTGAGTGTTGCCCTGTGCCTCTTTTCTCTGGCTTTAGTCTCCATTGGATTCCTGGGCCACAGTAAAGATGCAGTGGCAATTTAGGAAATGCAAAATTTTAAATGGAAGCTTGGAAAGAGATTGTGAGACAAAACACTTCCTAGTTCTCTTTTCCCTGACTCTAGCCTTGCTCCCGCAGTGGTCCTGAAATAGTAATTTCCAGACATTCTTTCTTCAGAAGCACTTGGGAGCCTGGCATTTGGCTGTCTTGGAGGCCAGCCAACCAGAATGTCCACCATCAAAGGACGGCTTCAGTACACAGTTCCCTTCTCCTGTTCACAGCACTTTTATTTCTGTGTGGGGCACCGTCTGAACCCACTATCAGTGCTCACAGTTCTAAATGGCTGGTCCTTTGCTGGCTCCTGGAGTGGACTTGTAATTTAAGCCTCACCCAGAAGAACGCACTATTAGCCACAGTGATTGGGGCAGCAATAGGCTGTGGTCTTATGGGTTATGAGAATTAGACCGTAGACTTTTGCTGGAATTATTAGGAACAAAGCTCCCCCATTTTACCAGGGCTATTAAACTGGTAGGATGCAAACTGGAGGTACTGGTAGTCATTATGGCCACCACTTGGAAGCCCTTTTTGAGGGTGATAGCTATAAAAAAAAAAATAGTCTCTGTCAACATTTGTTGAGTGCCTAGATTCAGCCTTGCCCAAAGCCAAATAACCAACTTCTGGTGTTTTTCTGCTATATACATCTACTACTATAAATAACTGTTTTTAACTTTAGATACTTTGAGATAGATAACTCACTTGCAATGGAAAGAGTCCTAGCTAATGGAGGGACTCAAAGCCTAGTCTCCAAGCCAGGACTCCAGTCTTCCTCTCTGGTATTACTCTGTATTGTCATTTTCAGTTCCTGGCCTCTAATCTGTAGCCAGTCTGTCTATTGGTAGTACATTTTCACACACCTGCACTGGTTAAGGAATAGCATCTGCTTTATTATCAGTAGAAAATGTCCCAGAATACCATGTAGGACAGAAGTGAAATCAGGATCCAGAATTTGGGGCTTCCTGGCTCTGGAAATCCTATAGCATGGGACCTCATTTGTTTCCTATGGGGACGACTTCTCATTTCCTCAGCATTAAAGGGCCTTCCTTCTACCTCAGTCACCTTCTTAATCCAGAGGTTGTAATTTTCTACTAGGGTGTATATTCCTGGTGTGTTCTTCTGTCCACAGCTCTTGCCCCAGCTGATAATGCCCACCTGGTACCAGGTCTTGTCTGATCCTGTGGTGCAGACCAGAGGCCCCCCACTGTCACCCTGTGGGCAGAGAACACAGTTCAATAGTGAGTCCCATTCTAAACTGTTCATTTGAGACAAAGCATAGCTCAGTAATTGAGACAAGGCACTGATCTCCCCTCCTCTAAGCTGCCAAAGGAGATGTCTTTGCTGACCAATGCCCACCTTTCCTCTGGGCCCACAGGAACAATGTGCTGCTGTCAGGCTGGCTCTGGGAGTTACAGACAGTGGAGAGGACAAAACTGAGGAGGGAGGAGAGAGACAGAATTGGCGAGAAAATCACTTCATATAACAGTGAGAGGGGAGCTGGACAGAGTAAATACAGCACAGACCAAGAGGAGTGGAAGCTAGTTTTGTGGGCCTTACCAAATCAGAAGCTCTGGGAAGGGCTGTAAAACAAAAGAACGAAAGCAGAATATGAGAAATATTGTCAGAGTTGTCAGATATGCATTGTGTATCCTTTCGTGTTCTTCCAGAGGCATGAAGGAGAATGATGTTCCTTTTTAATTCTTCAGTGTGGGTGTCTGCAAGACTCAGTGAGCTAAAACTTTTCTGAATGCATGATGAATATGGAATGGAATCACACTGGTCTGTGACTGTCATGATTATAAATATAGAAAATATATACCAAGTCCCTACCATGTATCACACATATATATGGCTTCCTTCTACCCATTTTTATGCATGCAAAATGAGGCTTAAGGAGGCTATAAAAGCTTGATCAGGGCTACACAGTAGCTGAGCCAGAGCTGGAACTAGGACTTCCTGATGCCAAAGCACATATCCTTTCCACCTTGTTACTTGCATTTCATGGAAGTTGTTGAGTGTCTACAATGATTCAGAAGACCTTTCTGCAATGGAGAAATAGCCTCCTTTCCCAAGATCATAAACAGGAGGGTAGAAATCTTATAACTAGTTCTAACAGGAGGAGGAGGAGGATTAATATTTTCTGGACATGATAGTTGAGGCATAGTGTTAGCCCCTGGACTTTTGTTTCTCATCAATCACACTATCTCAGTGAAGTAGGTATTTTTATTCCCACTTTACAATTCCAAAAATTGAAGGTCAGAAAGATTTGATCAGTCCCATTTAACAAGTCTTCCCTGAGGGAAAAACTAATCGTCAGGCCTTTGGGATACAAGACCTTATGCTCTAGTGGAGGAGATAAAAATGTAAGCAAAAAGGATGAACTGTGTCTGATGGGACAGAAGTCTGAACACAGTAAGGGAGGAATACAAAGTGAGGAATAAACTGATTCCGTTAAAGGGCAAAGTTCTGTCACGTCGACTTCAAAGCATTTAGTTTGATGGTAAATAGGAATTTGACAGGAAGAGTGTGTGTGGTGGGGGGGGGCTGACTGGAGAGGAATCAGACAGGAAGTAGAGGAACTAAGATGAGGACATAAAAATGAGGAAGATCTGAACCAGGGATGACTTTGGATAAAATGAGGCATTAGTTCCAAGGTCATAGGGTAAAGAGATAAAGTATAGGGGGGAGATAATGAATAAATATGTTCAAATAGAGTTTGGGTGACTGAGGGACGCATTGTCAAGCAGAGGGATATAAGGAGCAGAATTACAAAGAGGTCATAGCTCAAGGACACACAGTAAATGGGGGCCAAAACCAAAATTGCCTTTTCCAGTATAAAATGTTGTCTCTAACACTTGTCTGGGTTTTGTGGGTGTTTTTCTTTGTACTAGTTTTGTTTCAGTCATTGGGCAAGAACCAAATCAACAGGATTTCCACTCCAATAATTCCTTCCATACATTTTGTTTTTATAACTTTCTTCATTTTATGAAAGGATGAATGTTTTTAAAAATCTTATTAATCTGTTGCTTGGACTTTTGGTTATTTTCTAATATGACAGAGAAAGAACTGTCGCTGGGCAAGTAACTCTTCTAAGCTGTAGTTTTCACATAGTTCACATGGAAACAATACCAAGTGCTTGCCAAGACTGTTGGCAGATAAAATTTTAAGAATCTATAAATTACTCAGCCCAGGATAAATGCTGTGTAGTAAATGCCCAAGAAATGTATTAATACTGTTATTTTACCCTTATGTATTACAAACATTGCTTGTATATTTAAAAAATAGAGATTCTCCTCACGGGCTGCTGGGACCAAGAAGGACGTCTATAAATACATGTCCTTTTATGCATGAACTTAATTTTTTTTCTTCCTATTGGAAAGAAAAAGGAAACATTGCCTCAACAGAGGGTCTGGCCTCAAACAATTAAGGACCCGGGGCTGATGACAGCCTGCCTAAGGGGGACTTTCTTACTGACCATGAGAGCCTCTCAAGTTCACCACTGTGAGATAATTGTACTATGTGATTACTCCTCTCTCTTTTTGGGGGGTAGAAGTAGGTAACTCAGCTTTCAGCCTGACCCCACAACCACCTGGACTTCAGGCAAATCGCTTAAATTCTAATCCCTGTTTTCTCATCTGTTAAACAGGGAGAGTGAGAGCTGCCCAGCCCATTGTAGAGGGTAGTGGAGAAAACAAAATTATTGAATATGTGTAAAAGAGCAATGAAGTTAGTACACTGCTTTGGATGCATTCAGATAGTAAAGAGAATGATAGATGATTAAAATAAGCCATTTTCTCATCTGTGAAACAGAGTCTTGATTAAGTATTTCTATATATTTCTTCCCAGCTTTAAAAAAGTCTGTGATTCTAGGGGCACTTGGTTGGCTCAGTCAGTAGAACATGTGACTCTAGAACTCAGGGTTGTAAGTTCGAGCCCCACGCTGGGTGTAGAGATTACTTAAAAATAATTTTTTAAAGTTAAATAAAAAGTCTGTGAATCTAAAAGTCAAAGATTTTATGGAATGAAATAAGACTTCTGTAAAAACGTCAGGGGTAATGAGCTCAAGCTAATACAGGGCAGTGAAACTACTCTGTATGATACTATAATGATAGCTATGTGTATGTAATTAGACTTTTATCCTAACTTACAGGATGCACAACACCATAAATTAACCCTAAAGTAAACGACAAACTTTGGGTGATAGTTATGTGTTGGTGTAGTTCCATAAGTTGTAATATATGTACCCTCTGGTGGGGGATGTCAATAGTGAAAGAGGTCATACATGTGGGAATAGGGGTAACCGAGAAATCCCCATACCTCCCTCTTGATTTTGCTTTGAACCTAAAACTGCTAAAAAAAAATTTTTTTTTCAGCTCAAGTCTAAATCAAGTCAGTGCGGCAGTCCCCCAACCAGACTTCCCAATACCCCAGCTGGATACCAGTTGTTAATCTATAGACTCTTAGCCTCCTGAAGGACCTCTCTCAGGAGTCCCCTTCCCTAGGGCTACTCTATGGGCAGATTGTTGCTGGCTTCCTTGAAGGTTCATCTATTTGGCAAACATTTTTTGAGCATTTTTCACATGCCAACCACTGCTTAGGCAATGAGAATTTACACATGAATAAGACAACATTTCTGCTGGAGCTGAGAAGACAGATCTGAAAACAGTCAGTTCATCGTGATGACTGTTGCCCTGGAAAATTGATAGTCCTTCACAAAAGTATTACATTACTAGCTGGGGATAAGTTTGATTTTATATTTTGTTTGATGGTGCTATTTAAAAATTATTTTTAATTGAAATTTTTATTTTTCATAGTATAACCTTAGTAAGGGTATTACAAGAGGAAAAGTGTTGGGAAAAGTAAATAAAAAATCAATTTTTCCCATTGTTAACATTTAATTTTAATTGTTAGCATTTAATTTTAATTTGTATTTTAAGTATAGCATCATTGTATTGCTATTATTTTGAACATACTTAAATGTTTTCATTATAAAATTATCATTTCCCTGAATTATGTGATGACATGGTTTTTAAAAGTTCGTTAAATTTAAAAGTATGATTTTATTTCTAAAGACAATTATTTTTAAACCCTAGGGGAATATCTGCCTGGTTTATCTGTTTTAAAGTGATGATAATATTGTATAATTTCGAGAAATTTCCTTGACTGCATCACTGTCAGCGTATTGTTAATAATAGAAAGCTGTCTAAACAGAGAACAAAGATTTTCATTTCACAATTTTAAAAACAAGGCCTAAAGTGATAATCACACATTTGTTTATAATATTCTCAAGTAATAGACAATTAATTTTAGAAGTTTTCACTAAAGTACATTTTGATAGGAGAGGTCTTAAAGATTTTATTTATTTATTTGAGAGAGAGAGTACAGGTCAGAGGAAGAAGCAGACTCCCTGCTGGGCACAGAGCCCTATGTGGGACTCGATCCCAGAACTCCAGGATCATGACCTAAGCTGAAGTCTTAACTGACTGAGCCACCCAGGTTCCCCAATAGGAAAGATCTTTTTTTTTTTTTTTTTAAGATTTTATTTATTTATTTATTTGACAGAGAGAAACACAGCCAGAGAGGGAACACAAGCAGGGGGAGTGAGAGAGGGAGAAGCAGGCTTCCCGCAGAGCAGGGAGCCGGATGTAGGGCTTGATCCCGGGTCTCCGTGATCATGACGTGAACTGAAGGCAGTCGCTTAACCAACTGAGCCACCCAGGC